>JAAEAF010013875.1:0-24135 GCA_011037195.1 Triatoma infestans
TAAAATAATCAGATAATGAAAATGTCTTCAGTTTGTAAAAAAAATATTGACAAAAATATGGAAAAGTTTATAAAATTAAATTGTTTTCTTTTATGTCTGAATCGTTAACATCATTCAAAATATACTTTGGTAAAAAATATTTACAGTGTTATGTTAAATTGATGCTTAACATTGAAAAAAGGTGAAAAAAGTTTTAAGTTAAATTAATACTCTACATTGATAAAAATTGAAAATCATGAACAATAGTTTATGTTAAATTGATGTTTAACATTGAAAAAAAAAGGTGAAAAAAGTTTTAAATTAAATTAATAGTTTACATTGATAAAAACATTGATAGAAAATCATGAACAATAAAATATAGTTTAATATTTACAATTAATTTAATTACTTAGATATGGTTAACATATGACGTTCTATTTTATAGTTCTAATTATTTAAAGTTCAAATATATTATTATTACTATTTTTTAATATTTCTAATTGCTATATTTACATATAAGGCTAATAGTTGTTTTGATAGTTAACATTGAAAAAGAAGAAAAAATTTTGAAAAAAATACGGACAATTACAATAAAAAATCTAATACAATATTCATTTAACATTATTATGATCATATAATATAATATAGCACACACAATACGATCCTTCTAGGCGTAATAATTACAATTGTGTGTGTATTTTGTATTATTAATAAAATATTGGAAAATAAGGATTAAAAAGGTAATGTTAAAAATAAATGAAAATATTCAAAGAAGAGAAGTAAAGAAAAGAATTCAAGGATAGTAGATAAATATTATAGTAATTAATAATAAAATGTATGCAAACATTAATGATATTTGTGAATAATAGTAAGTTAATAATAAAATTTATGTAAAAATTGCTTCTGAAGATAAAAATATAAAAATTGTACCATTTGGTCGACGCATTTTGTGAAGTCGAAGACGATGTTATGTAAGCCCAGTGTCAATATGTATTATGCATTCATCGCATTTAATAAGAAGTGTCAGTTTTTATTCTCCCATTTGCTGATTATCAGCAAATGTCTTCAAATTATCAGTCCATTGCATGTTATCAGTATTTCTGAAGTAATAAAATACACCTAAGTTTAAATTCCTTCTTATAGGAATTTTGTTTTAATGTTTATAGTTTAAGTTTCATTATGAAATTTACCTATTTTGAATCAAGGTACAATGATTCAATTTGTTTCTTTCTTATAGGAAGTTTTTTTGTTAATTTAAGTTCTAAATTTTATGAAATTTTCCTATAAATTTTTTGAAAGTAAGTGGAATGGTTTGATTTGTTTTGTTTTAATTTCTCAATATAGTTTTTCAATATAGTCGAAGTTTTAGGTCATATATATATAATATGTTTAATGTTTTTAAAGCATGTGATTTTTATTTTCGTCGATTATTAATGACATCATTGTTTTGTTGATACTGTATCATTTTAATTTATTATTAATAATAGATTTTATAGTTATTGCTTATGATTATAATCTAAAGCTAAGCGTGCAGGAATAAGGAATGATTGCGCAATTTCGTGGGAAGGAAGCGATCGCAATGTTCCGGAAATGAGCTCACGTGTGCACATATATACTTTAAATATGGAACGATGTCTGCAGATTTCGTAGTATTGTTTTAATTGTTTAACATTCATTTCGTAGTTGCTTTGAAGTTGCTAAAAGGTCGTGAGGAAAAAGAGTACATTGTTAAAACATATTTGAAGATTTAAGAAGTTTTCATTCATTAAGGAAAAATATACTTAGTTATAAAAATAAAATGGTTTGATAGTTCTAAAGCTAGAGAGAGAAAGACAATACATCATTATTTAATAACTTTTACCATGGATAATATGATTTGAAAGGATTGTCACAATACATGGCAATAAATATTTATAATACATAAGGGTCGTAGACAATCACAGTTCAAATGCCGACATATAAAGCAATTACTTTTGAAGGGATAAGGGATTTTACCTGGTATAGAAAAGATTTAAGGTCAGTTACCTCAATAGGATTTAACAGGTCAGTTACCTCAATAGAATTCGGCTCTCCTGTTTGTAGAGAAAACCTTTGTACGTTTTATTCATTGTCACTGGTATCTGGCAAAGTACAGTGAAAGGTGTCCACATTGCCTGACCTAAAAAACTTTTTATAAATTTGAAAATTCATTATAAACTTGTCCTCCTTTGTACTATGTAGACCATCACTTCTTTTATGGTTTGGAAAGGCCATTCGTTGAATAGGTTTCGGCTTGTCTGTGCTTAATTTCTTTGTCTTGAGGCTGTCTTGAAGTTGATTGTTCTGGTGTCTGGGAAAAACATCTGTACAGTGAAAGTCACATTGTTATGTTTCTATGACCAAAAATTTCTTATAACTTTTAAGCGCATTGTGATTTGACCGCCTTTGCTAAAACATTTGAAATAAAGGAAATATATAAAATGTTCTATTCATGAAAGAATTTTTACTGCTTGTCTACCAAACATTAAAGGAAGGATTTGCAAAGAAAATCAGTACAATTATCTATAAGATCTGAAAAAAAAATGTAGATTGTTAAAATTAAACACAATCTGTAAGGAAAATTAAATGATTAAAATGTTTAAATTTACTTTATAAAAATTAATTTGTTGAAATCTTTGCGTGACCTGAAATTCAATAAATATTTATTGGATTAGTATTTATTAAAAATAAAAATTATATTAGTCTACCACACTGAAGATAAGTTTCTGTTTGAACTTGGTTTTAGAATTGAATTTTGGACATTTTCCTTGGACTAGATGAGAATGACATTCTCTCCTCCCAACACCAGGAAATTTATTTAAATTTCTTGAGAAAGTGCAAAATTTGTTTTATCTTTTTCTTGGCCGTAGATTCATGGCGTGCGATTTTGATTTGCCTCTAATGTGGTCCTTTTTCAGCTTGCTGAGGTGTACCAATTTTTTCTCATTGTTATTGAGAGTTATAGAAGCTGTGTGGTTGGGAAATACTGTATAGATTTGATAAGGGCCATGATATTTCTTCATGAATTTTCCCGTGGATGTAAATGATTTTAAATAAACGTGGTCACCTACACCTAGTTTTTCTTTTGAAATATTTTTCTCTTCTTAATTTGGCTTTTTCATTATTTGTTTTGACCTATTTCCTAACTCGTTGTATTTTGTCGTAAAGACATTTGGTGTGAATATTGAAATTTGGTAAATTTTTCTCCTGGTAATTCAGAAGCCAGGGAAACTGAAATTTTGTTCCAAAAACAATTTCATGGGGAGTATAATTTGTGAAAATGTTTTTGGTGAAATTGTGAGCTGCTTTGACCAATGGTAGATATTTGTGCCAATTCTTATCAGTTTGCACATAGTGGGATAAATTGTTCGCGATGTCTCTGTGCACACGTTCTAAACGACCATTCGAGGCAGGGTGATAGGGGGTTGTGCATACTTTTTTGATTTTTAATAGCTCACAGATCTGGAGTATAATTGTTGATGTGAAGTTGGTACCCAGATCTGTAAGAAGATATTTAGGCGTACCGTATCTGGTAAATATATCATTAACCATAATCTGTGCAATTGTTTCTGCTTTAAGGTTCGTCATGAGAAACATCTACAAATAGCAAGAATATTGACAAATTATCGTTAGTATATATTTATATTCTTCACCAGTGTCGCTGTTGACAGATGCATCCAATGGTCCAACTACGTCAACGGAAATAGCTTGCCAGACATTTTTGGGCTCACTGAATGTGCCTAAAGGTGGTTTATAGGCATCTTTTGTTTTTCTTGTGGCACAGTTATAGCAGGTCTTGTGGCAGTTTCTTGTAGCAGGTCTGAACGTATTTTTGAACATCATTTGAGATGTTTGGCCAAGTGAATTGTGTTTTATGCGTTCACACGTTTTCTGCCTACCATAATGCGCTGATAACGGATTGTCGTGATAAAGGCGCAGAACAGTATCACGCAACCCTGACGGTACTAGAAGGCAATTGTCAGAGACTGTAATTAAGAGGCCTTGATCATTGAATTTGTAATTGTTTGAATTTTTTAATCGCTGACATTCTGGATCGCCAGCTTGTTGCTGAGCAATTTCAAGTAAATCAATTGTTGGATAATATTCGTCCACTGTCTGATCTGTATTGATGCAGCCTATATAACGGCTTAAAGCATCAGCATGCGCGATATTTTTACCCGATCTGTGCTCAATGTAAAAATCGTATTCGCTTAATTTGAGCGACCATCTATATAAATTAGAATGAGGGTCTTTTAAATTTTTGAGCCACTGTAGAGCTGAGTGGTCTGTAATTATTTTAAATCTGTAGCCGTAAATTATTTGTTGATACTGTTTGCAGCCAAAGAGAATAGCTAACAATTCTCTCTCTGTGGTACAAAGTTTCGATTCAGTATCCGACAGAACTCGTGAAGAGAAAGCTATGGGACGCTCTTCACCATTTATGTGTTGGCTCAAAATTGCTGATATGCCGACGTTGCTCGCATCCGTGGTTAAAATAAATTCATATTGATAATTGGGGTATGCCAGAATGGGTGGAGAAATTAATTTTTGTTTAAGAATTTGGAATGCCGATGTGCATTGGGGAGACCATACAAACTTTTTTTTTATGTTTATTTATTTGAAATTTACAACTGCATATTCAAATACAATAAGTAAATATGCTTCGTTGTGTGTTTCCTGGGAGGGTTTGAGATGAGAGTGCCTTGGCTAGAGGGTTAGAGTGAGATTGAATTCTTGAATGAAATCTTTTGTAGATAGATGAGACAAGGATGGAGACGAAGGGAATGTTGAGGTCAGTGTGTAAGGTGAGATTGGATACGTAATAAGGACAACCTTGATATGACGGAGGATTTTTGATTGAAGGGTTTGGATTCGGTTCAGGTTGGAATGCTTTACCGTCCCGTACAGTTCTAGTCCATATGTCTATAGAGGTCTTAGTAAGGATGTGTATAATAGTCTTTTATTCGAAAGTGATAATATAGATCGATTACCGAGAAGTCTATGGAAAAGCCGAAAACGATTTTTGAGGACGCAGCGTTTGAGTCGTGTATGAGGATTCCATGTAAGTCTCTTGTCTAGGTACAGTCCAAGATAACGCACATGGTCAGCAAGTGGGATGGGTGTTCCATTTAGATAGATAGAAGGTAGAGTTTTATGATTTAAGGTGAAAGTTATGTACTTGCATTTATATATATTTACTTTGATTTTCCATTTTCTAAGCCAGGTTTCAAGTAGTGTAAGATGGGATTGCAGCGAACGGATAGCAATAACAGGATCGGAGTTAGGTGACAAGATTGCCGTATCATCAACGAAAGTGAATACTGAAGTATTTGGTTGAGTGGGAATATCAGCTGTATATATTAAATAAAGGAGGGGTGCAAGGATGCTACCTTGGGGTACGCCGGCGTGAATTGGATGGATGGAAGAGAATACTGTGCCTTCACAGACTTGGAAGAATCTGTCTGAGAGGTAAGACTTTAGGATTAAGTAGTAGGTACTGGGAAGAATGTCCTTGAGCTTGGATAATAAACCGTCATGCCATACCCTGTCGAAAGCGTGTTCAATGTCTAAGAAGACTCCTGGGAAATAATGTTTGAGTTCAAGGGAAGAGGCGATGGTGTCTACACTCGATGAGTTTGTTGGCTGGAGGTGTGAGAGGATCTAAAGCCAAATTGGTCAGGATTAGGTAAAATTTTGAGGGTTTCTGTGATTGAATAGAGGCGTTTAATTAGAAGTTTTTATAGGATTTTTCCGAGGATAGGAAGAAGGTTAATGGGACGATAGGACGACGGAAAGTGAGTGGGTTTTTTGGGTTTAGGAATCATTCGAATTGTAGAAAATTAACACAGTATTGGGAAGTGAGTAGTTCTGAGGACTGCATTGAAGATGTATGTGAGAAATAGAAGGGCTTTTTTAGGAAGCTGAAAAAGAATTTGAGAAGTTATTAGGTCATATCCAGGACTTTTTTTTTTAGGAAGTTTTCTAATTTCGTTTAGAATTACAGACGGTGTGAATGGTTTAGGAGGCAGAGGCAGAGGTAAGGGAACTGCAAGGCTTGATATCACGTCTTCGATGTTTTGTGCATCTTGTAGGTCTTGATATGGAGTGAATACTGAGGCGAGAAGTGTAGCAAAGAGATTGGCTTTTTCTTCGTCAGATTTGGCCCATACGCCGTTGTCATGTCGAAGAGGAGAGGATGTATGTTTGTATTTTAGTAAATATTTTTTGGCAAACCACAAAGAATTATCCTTATTTGTTTATGTTTCAGTATATGTGGTGTAGTTAGTATTGTAATTTTCGTATATTTCCTTTTTCAGCTGTCGGGTTAGTTGGTTGAACAGTCTTTTGTCAGAAGGATATCTTGTTCGTTGCCATCTGGCTCGTGCTTGTCTTTTGCGTGTGATGAGCGTGCGTATGTGTATTGGAAGATTATAGGCGATGGATTTGTGATAGAATATTCGTTTTTGTAGTTGCCGTCCAAATGCTTTGTTGTATAGAGTTAGTTAGGTCGTATACATTATGGTCTAGCTGTTGGGAAGTCTTTATAGGCATTTTTAAGTCCAGTTTGTGTTCAAGCGTCATTCTGAATAGATCCCAATCGACAGGTCCGGTAATAAGGGTGGGTTTCAGAGGTTTTGGTATAGGGGAGAGATCTAACACAAGTAAGACAGGGCTGTGGTCAGAAGAAAGTTCACTTAAGGTAAATATATTGGTGTGCAAATGAAGATGTTGTTGCAAATGAAGAAGTCGAGAAGGTCAGGACGTTTAGATAAGGAAGAAGGCCAATATGTTGGATGTGAGGGAGAAAGAAAGGCGTAATTGTTTAAAGATAGGACATCGTGTAAGACACGTCCGCGGTGGTTGGAGACTCGACTACCCCAGTAGGGGTGTTTTGCGTTATAGTCGCCACCACAAATGAAGTTAGGACTGAGCGACTGGAAGAATGTAATGAACTGGGTATAGCTGATGGTTTTGTTTGGGGGACAATATACAGCTGTTAAGGTATAAGGAAAAGAATGGCATTGCAAGGAAACTGCAATGGATTGGAGATAGTTGAGCGAATTAGAAGGCATTAGAAAATGAGATAATGATTTACGTATAATGATAGCTGTGCCTCCATGTGCGGTACCATCCGGATTATCGGTCCTGTATGTCGTATAGTCAGGAATGTGAAAATAAGATCGGTCTGTGAAGTGAGTTTCAGAAATGAGCGCAATGTCTATTCGCCTGTCATGTAATAGCACGTCTAGTTCTTGTCTGCGATTGTTAAGTCTGTTAGCGTTCCATAAAAGGATTGTTAGAGAATTCTGGGTTGCAGGCATTAACATTTGAGACGGGGGAGGAGATTGTTTACAACAGATGTGAGGAGTGAGATAAGAGGTGTAATTAAAGATTTGAATTCATTGATAAAGGAGGTCACTACGTTGGTAATGTCTGCTGAGGATTGAGAAGGTGGTTGAGGAATGTGTGAGAGTTGTGTGGATGGACCCGCGACCACTTGCGCAAATGACGTTGAGCCTGTCCTCCTCTTGATGAAGTGAAGAAAAGGTCTGCCTTCTGATGTTGAAATCGGTCTTGATTTGACTTTGCAGGAGCTGAAGGGTGCTCGTAGACTGGACGTGTTCTTCTTGACTTGACTAATTCTTTGTATACTAGGCATCCTTTGTAATTAGCAGGATGCTCTCCATTACAAAGTGCACAGGTTGGCGGGATGTCTCGCAGATTGCCACAAAGAGTCGTGATATGATTTCCTGCACATTTGACGCATTTGGGAGGATGCTGGCAGTAGCTCTTAGTATGGCCGTATTCCTGGCATCTTTTACACTGTATGATGTTTCTCTGCTTGTGCGGTTCTTCCACTTTTATTTTTGTGTAAAACAGTGACTAAAGGTTGAAAATGTCTTGATTGTTGGCCTGCGGTTCTAAGTCAACGAAGAACATAGGAAGTGTCTGTTTTGTGACTGGTGAATTACAGGAGAGACTCTTTTGACTCTGTGACCGAGTTCCTCAGCTCCTTTTGGATCATATCCAAAGTTGTGCTTTGGTGAAGATGGCTTATTACAATGCGGTAGAACCTTTCTTCATTTATCTGATAGGTATGATATTCAGCTTTCTTGTCTTTTAAGTATTTTATTATTTTTCTATAGTCGTCTGGTGTTTTTGAATTGATTATGATATCAGTTACCCCTGATTTACAAAGAAAATTGTTTCTTCCTACTAGTTGGACAAATGCGTTACAAAGGTCTGCATAATTAAGTACATTTTTAACGTAAATTGGAGGAGGTCTTTTTGTCTTTGGAGTAGCTGTATGATTGGTTTCCATTGAGTCCGAAACCGAAAGTATTGCAAATGGGTTTTTGGAAAGAATGCCAGGTGGAGCTATAACGTTTAGTGAATCTGTGGTCGTAGTTATGGAAGTTGATGGCGCATTTTCTATATTTTGTTCACTAAATACATCTATAATTTTTTTCTGAGTTCGCCTTTTGAATTTCTTTGTTTGTGAGGGAGAATTACCTGCATAATTAGGTCTCTTCAAATCTTTTTTTGAAGTTGATGATTCATCCGAGGATAAATCTTCTGTTTAGCCCATTTTTTAGTAATCAATTGTACAATAATTAAGAGAAAACAAAATAATAATGGAGACAAATTAACGTCAGCTACATATATACAGTTAATGACAGTCATATTCATACAGTAGTCATAATGTACATATGTGCATAATGTATACGTGCATGTTCTCTTTTTTTTTTTTACCAACTTTATATGAAATATATTTGGCACAATTAGCTGCTTGCTATAAAACAGTATATCTTTAGAGATGAAATAGTAAACAATTGTTAGAGAATGAATGAGTATATGTAGTGTGTATGAATACGAAAGTCGCATCAGGTTGGTACTTTGTTTTTGATATTTATATTATTCTAATAAATTCCTTTAGATAAAGCAACTGTTACTGTTTTTGTGTAGCAAGCAGCTAATTGTGCCAATATATTTCATATAAAGTTGGTAAAAAAAAAAACAGTACAGTACGTATATATGATGCAGATATGTACATTAGACTACTGTATGAATATGACGTCATTACTGTAAATAATTTTTTTTTTAGAAGTTTATTTTTAAAATAATTGAAAAAAAGAAAAAAAAAAAAAAAAACACCGCCGTTATTATAAAAATTAAAGAAAATAACAAAAAGCTACCGCAATAAAATTTCTAGTCATTTTGTCTGATATGATGAGCGGCCAAGGGTGCTGCCCCTCCCAACGCTACTAACAACACACTATCACCACTACTATATGTTCTAATTACATTAAACAAGTTCTAACCTTCACGAATTATTATTATTTTTTTAAATAATAATAAACAACGTTAAACGTCACTAATTAATAAGAAAATATTCTACAGAAAAGTCTGTTCACTGTAGGAAAGAAAATAACTTTAGTATAAGCACACAACCAAGAAAATTGTGACTATAAATGGGAAAGATGTTGACCTCACGAAGGTCAATCGAGAACTTCCCCATACAAACTTAATATTTTTCTTTGTTAAATCCGTTAAGGGCTTGGCTATTTCAGCAAAATTATATATAAATTTGCGGTAAAAACCTACAAATCCTAAAAATGCCCTAACATCTTTTAATTTTTTCGGAATCGGATAGTTTTCTACTGCTTTTAGTTTGTCATGATCTGGAGAAATGCCTTTCTTGCTCAATGTATAGCCCAAATATTTGCATTCTTCTTTGAAGAAGGTACATTTATTTAGGTCTATACAAAGATTGCCCTGCTGTAATTTTGTGAGAATTTTTTGTGTGGAAGTTAAATGTTCGTGGAATGTTTTGCCGTGAAAGATTAATATGTCGTCAATGAATGTATGGCATATGTCACCCGTGTATCCTGTTTACAGTTTGTCCATCTGCCTTTGATAACAGGAAGAAGCATTCTTTAATCCGAACGGAAGAGTAAGGAATTTGTATGTACCGAATTGTGTGATGAATGTAGTTTTGCCTTGTGATGATTTGTCAAATCTAATGGAATGAAATGCGTTTGATATGTCGAGTGTTGTGAAGTCATAACCGATTTCAGAAGACAATTGATAAAAAAGACTTGTCAACGAGGATGGCAAGATGGTTTTTGTTGCTTCAAGAATTCGAAGTTGAGCATCGTTCTGGTACAAGAATGAGACATGTTGATTCAAGCCGCAATGCAGTTGCGTTGATTCAAGCAGACAGTTCCTCATCAAAATTCAACAAGCGCAAGATTCAGACTAGGGAATTAGAACTATAAAGGAAGTTTTAAAGACAAGTCCTTATGAAGATTATGTTATGAAGAATAGTCTTTTGTATAAACTGTACAACTCCCAAGAGCTAATTGTAATCCCAAGTGGAATGCAGAATGAATTAATCAGCCGAGTGCACGATGATGAGCATTTAAAGTCAGCGAAGATGGAACAGTTAATAATGCAAGATTATTTTATCCCCAACTTAAAGACTAAGATCAAAAGGGTTATCGAGAATCGTGTACCTTGTAAACAAGAAACGAGGAAAGCAGGAAGGTTGCCTTAATCCGCTGCAAAAAGAAGGTACACCGTTACATACTTATCACATAGATCATTTGGGACCCTTAGAGACTACTAACAAGAATTATAAGTACATACTTGTAGTGGTGGATGCATTTACGAAGTACGTGTGGCTTTATCCTACGAAGTCGACTACGGCCAAAGAAGTAATCTCCAAACTCGAAACTTCTTTTCGGGAACCCAGTAAATATACTATCTGATAGAGGAACTGCCTTCACAGCTCAAGAATTTGAAACTTACGGCAATAATGAGGGGATTAATCATTTCAAGATTACAACTGGTCTACCTAGAGCGAATGGTCAAGTTGAAAGGATGAATTCAATAATTGTACCGGTTTTAGCAAAACTTTCTATTGATGATCCGACCAGATGGTATAAATATGTGGGTAAGGTGCAGCAGGTTATGAACTCCTCAAGAAGCAGAAGCACAAGTACTTCCCCATTTGAGTTACTGATAGGCGTTAAGCTACGAAGTAGGCCAGAGGAAAACATTAGGGCTGCTACAGATGAAGAATTGAAGAGAGAATTTATCAATATGGGAGAAAGAAACTCTACGGGAAAATGCCAAATACAAATTCGTAAGGTTCAGGAGGAGAACCGTAGGTCTTATAATCTAAGAAGACGTCCTGCCGCAGAATATAAATTAGGCGATTTGGTTGCAATTCGAAGGACCCAAGTATGCCCAGGATCCAAGTTAAAAACTAAATACATCGGCCCTTACAAGGTGTCCAGAATCAAGTCGAACATACCTATGGTGTCCAGAAAGAAGGCTTCCACGAGGGTCCGATAAAAACATCAACATGTGCGGAGTACATGAAACCTTGGCGGATTTCGTTATCCTCCGAGACGGATGAAGCTCAGGACGGCCGAGTTGTGGGAAATAAGGGTTCTTAAACCCCCTCCAGTTAACCCTATGAGTGGTAGGGATTTTTCTAAAAGGTGCGGCGACTTTTGAGTTTTATTTAGTAGCAAAAAGACCTTCAAAGAAGTCGGTGTGATTGTTGTATATGTCAAGTTGTGCTATTAATTTTCAGTGTTTGTCAAATATATTGCAAGTTGTACTAAGCGTTTGTGTTTTTTTTTAAACACAATAATCCCACATATATATATGTATATGACCTTAACATATATATATATATATATGTGCGTGTATGTATATATATAAATAGACCTTAATTATATATACATTATTAAGGTCTATTAAAAGTATGCATAGAATAAGAATTATGAAGAAAATCGGTTAAACCAAAATAGGATTCTATTTCTTTCGAGATTTTATCGAAAACGGTCCCAATGACAATCCTTAAACTTGAAATACCAGATTGAGTTCCTCCAAGTATGTTTTCAATAAAAGTAATAGATCTAAATGTATATTGGTAGTATGCCAAATTTAAAGAAATCGTTGACTTTCTACAAAACCTTGCTTTCGAATCCTTTGTGTTATCTAAAAGGAATTTCTTGTTTGTGCTGTCAGACATACTCCTTTGAAACATTAATCTGGAAAAATTCATTTTTGGAAGGTTCGGAAGGAGCTTTGTTGTTAGGTTTCTTCTGTAGAGGCTATCAGTAATAATCTGCCACCAAGAGGAAGATAAGGAATATATAGTCAAATTTCTAGCTTTGAAGAAATGATGTCCGTCAGAACTGTGAGAGTATTGTGTGAATAGTTCACATCAGTTTTTTTTTTGTGCTAAAGGGCAGGAGGAGTGGAACCGCTAAAGGCTCAGGGCTTGCTGAAGTCAAGTGCCTCCTCGGTAAAGTTCTGTAATCAATCCACCCGGATTGTAATGACCTTAACTTCCAGAAGCAAGTATATCAGCCCACAGAAATCGTACTCTTTTACACGAAGTAAGGAATTGCGAGAAACATAATGATTTGTTTAGAAGAAATGGCTATCAAGCCGAAATCGCTGCAACGTAGAAGTTATATTGTGGCTCCCTTAAGTATCAGGATTAGTGTATAAAATGCAGTCCTGGAGATGAGCCTGGCTTTGTACACTAAAGCCAAATAATGGGCAAATCAATTACCTGTATATATGAAATCATAACCATTAATCATAACCACAATCATTAATGAAATCTGTATTATATTATATTTCTGTATTATATGAAATATTAATAAAGGTGTCAGTGTGATAAAGGTCTTATCCATGTTATTAGGCTAGGATAACTGCAAGGAAGGTCCCTTAAGAAGAGCCAACCCAAGTTTCCCCTATGAGGAGTATTGAAAAAACTGATATTAAGTTCAATAGAACAATCTCAAACTTATAATTCCAGTAGGTGCATTCCTTGGACTAGGAAAGTAAAAAAAAATACTTTTTTGGATTTAATAATTTCTTCTTTCAAATCTGTCACCAAGCAAAAGGATTTGTTCATAAGAACACGTTCATCCTGTTAAACACCTGATCTGATTGCTCGGACAAGGCATAAACAGCCCTCGGTCTTCTGAACTGCCCTAAATAATTAATACAACTAAAAGATTGCAGATCATTAACTGACGAAACCATCTTGAAAAGTGTTACATACTACGGATTGTTATTTCCTTTAATAAACATCTCATGTGCAACACTCACAAGACTTTCTCTTACCCCAATTTTCATAGTTACATAGTCTCCAGTTTATCGAACGCTAATATATAACCCTTCTTATTATAATTTATTCCAAGCTATTTCTGAAAGAATTGCCAAACTAAAAATAAATGTAGGAAAAAATTTATGATTGCTTTTATTCAAGTGTACGCTCCCACAAGTGCATAAACTGAAGAAGAAATTGATATGTTTTATTCTCAATTAGGATCTCTAATTCTGATATAAAACTAAATTTTAATCATCAATTGATAATTATGGGGGATTTTAACTCTCAAATTGGATTCCGCGAACCCGGAGAAGAAAGATGCTTAGGATTGTATGGTTACGGTCAGAGGAACGAAAGGGGGCATAAGTTAGTGGAATTCTGTCAAGAATTTGATCTGAAAATATCAAACACATTCTTTAAAAAGCGTAAAGGGAAAAAGTGGACATGGCTAGCTCCAAACGGTATTTACAGGAATGAGATTGATTTTATGCTACCTCCTAATAAAAAAATATTCAACGATATTGAGGCTTCAAATAACTTCATATTTCATAAGGATCACCGCATTCTTAAAGCTAAATTAGCGATTCCAACACTCCTTTTAGATGTCAGAAACAGAGTTACCAAACGTTTTCCAGAATTGATGAGAAAATTTATGCTAAAGAAATAATTGAATGTTTTAATGAAACAGAGTTTGCCGAATTTGATACCCAGGAATTGTACAATAAAATAGAAGCGACCATAATTGAAAATGCTAAAAAAGCAGCAGTAATACCTACGAAAAAATTAGAGAGTAAGATAAGTGCGGAAACTCATAAGATAATTGAGGAAAGGGACCGATTAAAAAAGAAACCTAATAAAACGAAATTAGAACACTTGGAATATAATGTTTTATGTAAAAAAGCTAAATATAACATTCGAAAGGATATTACAAACTATGATTATACTTTAATATCAGAAGTATTGAAAAAAATACTGCTGTTAAAAAAACCAAAAATGTTATAAACTCAGGTAATAAGTGGATAAAGTCTTAGAGGATAAAGAAGGTAACGAGAGAGTTAGCAGACAAGAAATTGAGAAGATAGCAACTGAATTTTGTAAACATTTATATGCAGAGGATGAAAAAACCATCTTAGATGCACAAGTAAACCTAACAAGATGGGATAGCGATGAGGAAGAAGAACCACCTTCCTTTCTGGAATGGGTTTACAGTTATTAAAGATCTTAAAAATGAAAAATCTCCTGGTAGGGACAAAATAACCAATGAACTAGTGAAACTACTCATTAATGTCATGACTCCGGTTTTCACCATCCTCTTTAACAAAGTAATTAGTAGTAGAAGGGTACTATGGCAGTGGTGTTACTCGGACATTATCTTAATTCATAAAAAAGGCTCTATTTCAGACACCAGAAATTATAGGCCGATCAGTCTATTACCAGTTATATGAAAAATATTCGCAAAAGTGTTGCAGCAAAGAATCAGGATAACGCTTACAGAAAATAAACCTCTAGAACAGACCGGATTTAGAAAAGGATTTTCAACCTTAGATAATAAACACACTATAAACCAAATAATAGAGAAAAGTAACGAATACCAAATAACTCTGTATATGGCCTTCATACATTATACAAAGGCGTTTGACTCCGTAAACCATAAGTTTCTTATTAATAGTTTAAAAATCAGGGAGTCAATAAGGTGTTCGTTAAGATTATTGAACATTGGTACGTAAATAGTTATAGCAGGATGATTCTGGAAAAAGAAGGAAATGACTTTCCGATAAAAAAAGGAGTAAGGCAAGGCGATCCGTTATCTGCGGATTTCTTTAATGCAGTCCTGGAATAGGTTTTTATGAAAATAGATTAGGACACTACGGCATCAATATAGCAGGGAAGAAAATAAATAATTTTCGTTTTGCGGATGACATTATACTGATCGCAAACTCAGCGGAGCAGCTAGCAAACCTCATTGAAGAGCTAAATAACGCAGGAAAAGAGGCAGGCTTAAATATAAATGAAGAAAAAACGATTTTATGCTGTAGATTGCCTCCCTCTGATTGAGAATTTTCATTAATTCCTGTTCATTTTTCTGATCATCAGCCCATAATGGTGTCTTTTAAGTTGGATGTTTCATTTAACGAAGTTGTGTTGCCATTAATGCCTCAACTATTTTGGTCAGTAAATTCGGCTGATGTTTATAAGTTAAATTTGGAAAACTTTTTAAAAATACTTCCTATATGCCACTTGAGGTCCAGGAGGGGGTGAATACTTAACTGACGCTATTAAGTCTTCTCTACCTGTTTCTAATTTATCTACTTCTTTCATTAGGGCTAGTAGAAAAAGACATTGGTTTGATGGTGTTTGTCTTAGAGCGAGGAGGAAATCTTTTAGGCTGTTACAACTTTTTCGTGATAGTAACTCATTGGTAATCAAGGACGCTTATCTTATTACTAACAAGGAGTATAAAACCCTATGTTCTAATCGGAAAAAGGATTATTTTGCTTTGATGACAGAACGTTGTAAAACTGTTACGGACTCTAAAGAACTATGGCATATATTTAATCAGTTCAGAAAGAAAAATTTTACTTGTGGTAATAATATTACCATGATTCAGTGGGTTTCTCATTTCAGTAATTTGTTGAACCCTCCAAGTGATCGCCTATTAATTCATTATGCTGAGCCGCTGACATTGATTCTTTTCTAGATGCTCCCTTTTCGCTTGACGAGTTGGCATCCGTTGTTGCTAATTTAAAGAATAATAAGGCTCCAGGCTTAGACCGTATCACGCATGAGTTTTATAAAAATGCGCCTGAGATTCTCTTTGAAAAGCTTTTGTCTCTTTTTAATTACATTTATAACGTAGGAATCTCCCCTCCTCATTTGGTAAGTCCATAATATTTCCGTTGTTCAAGCGGGGTGAGATCAATGACGTCTCCAATTACCGCGGTATCTCCTGCATTGACGCAGTCGCTAAAATTTTCACAGGAATGCTTCTAGGTCGGTTAGAAGAATTCGTTTCAAAAAATAATCTGCTGAGTGAGTACCAAACAGGTTTTAGGAGAGGATACTCTGGATAATTTATCTATTCTAACGAATCTGATTAATTTAAAATTTTTAAAGAGGAAGCAAAAAGTATTTTGTTTCTTTGTTAATTTCTCGGCAGCCTTTGACAGGATTAATCGTAGAGCGTTGTTTTTAAAATTATTTAATTTAGGTTTATCCTCCAAATTTATATCTATTCTTCAGTCCCTATTCTTCAGAACACTTTGGCGGCTGTTCGAGGTAAAGATGGAATCTCGGAATTTTTCCAAGTAGGAAGTGGACTTAGACAGGGGTGCCAATTAAGCCCGGCTCTTTTCTCACTTTTCCTGGACGATTTGCCTGCGGTACTTGAGGGAGGTGTTCACGTAGCGAATAAGGTAATTAAAATATTAATGTATGCAGACGACGTTGTGCTTATGGCCGAAAATCCATTAAGCCTGCAGCGAAACATTAATATTCTTCAAAATTACTGTGACCAATGGGGATTGTCGGTAAATCTCGATAAATCCAAAATTATCGTATTTAGAAAAGGAGGGAGATTGGCTTCGGTAGAGAGATGGCATTTTGGGGAGCATGAGATTGAGGTGGTCAATAGATATAAATATCTAGGTGTAATCTTGACTCCCCGCCTCAGTTTCCACTCGCATATCAGAGAGAAGGTCTCTTCGGCTAAGTTGACTCTTAATACAGTGTGGTCAGGTTTTCTCTCGCAGAATAGAGTCCCTGTGACACATAAATTTCAAGTATTTTGTGCTGTTTCCAGATCCATAGCTTGTTATGCGGCCCAAATATGGGGATTTCAGTATTATGAGGAGTTGGAAAAGTTATTCAGGTTTTTCGTTAAAAAACTTTATGGTCTTTCCTCAGTTACCCCAAATTATGTGATCCTTTTGGAGACGGGCGTGGACTTGTTATTTATTTTTACTTTAAAGTTGCATTTCCAGTATATTTCTAAAGTACTGGATTTTCCTGGGCACCGTCTTTCAAGAGCGTTAGTTATGGAGGTCATCTATAGGAAGGGGTTTTGGTTTGCAAGCTGGTCCAACCTTGCACAAAAGTATGGTTGTAATTTTACTTTCTCTGCTGATAATATGTCTGTGTGGAAATCTCAGATAACTTCATTAATTGCAAAGATAGGTTTGGCATGTCGGGAAGAATCTGAGAGGTGCGCAAGAGAATCTTCCCGCTTTATCTTTTATAAGCAATTGGACCTTCAGGCGAAATTGTTTCACCTTTGTTGAAGAGTCTAACTCCGACGTTCTTACTTTAAATGAACTGCGCTGGCTCTTCAAAATGAGGGCTGAATTACTATTTCTGAATTATATTCCTTGGATGAAAAGAGTTTCCAAAATTTGTTCCTTGTGTAACCTGAGAGTAAGAGAGGACTGTGTGCATTTTCTAGAGCTGTGTGTCCTACACTTTCAGAGTTCCGGGTGTGTTATCTCGGGGTTCCTTCTTTGACTGTGGTTCAGCTCGTCAGTATGCTTAACAATCGAAACTGCAAAGATCTTATCAGGTGTGCACGGGCTGCTTGGCGTTATCGGTACAGTCTGGTTCAGGAATTTAATTTCTGATCAGGTTTCCTTTTTATTTTATTAAATTTTTATACTTTCGTTTTTACATTTTCACAGTTTTCTAAATATCTCCTATTTTTTAATTTTTTTATTTAATTTCATTTATTTATTTTTGTTTTATTTTATTTTGTATGCAGGACTCCTTATGTAAATGATTTTTCATAATGCATTCTATAACCATTTACTTTTCTTTGTCAATAGTGTTTAATTGAGTTTAGTTTATTTCCCTTATTACATTTTTGTAACTATTAACGGATTAGTCATTTTCGTTTAGATAATTTATTATTATTATTTATATCAATTTTTAATTCATATTTGTTATTTATTTATTTTTATTTGACTTTTCCAAGGTTAGTGTTCTTTTTAGTTTTCTTTCTTTTTTACATCTAACTCCGGCTGACGGAATATCCAAGCCGTATAATACTTATATATACTTGTAAATTGGTATTTCTTTATTTAATTCATAATAAAGTATTATTATTATTATTATTAAAAAACGATTTTATTCACAAATGGTGGAAAACACGAAATAGTTCTAGAGGGAAAGAAGCTGCAATGGGCAGAGGAGGTAATCTATCTCGGACAGCAGATTTCTTTCAAAGAAGTTAAAAGAAGGATAGCCTTAAGCTGGAAGAAGTTTTGGTCCCTCAAATTCATTTTTAAAAGTCGAATGAACATTAAGCTGAAAAAGAAGGTTTTTGACAGTTGTATCATTCCATGTTTGATTTATGGCTGCCAAACATGGCCAATTTCAAAGGGGACTCTCAGTAAACTGGAGAAAACCCAACGCGCCATGGAAAGAAGTATGCTGGGGATCAAAAAGATGGAAAAAAAGACAGCTGTTAGCATCAGAAAAAAGACGAACGTAAAAGATGTTAAACTGGCGGTTCTAGAACTAAAATGGAAATGGGCTGGACATTTAGCCAGACTAGATCCAGAAAGATGGGCTAAACGAACAACTGATTGATTTCCTATATATAGTAAAAGGAAAAGAAAAGGTCCTAGATGTAGATGGAGAGACGATATCGAAAACTTCGCCGGGAGTCTCTGGCAAAGAGCGGCACAAGCCAGAACAGCTTGGGATAGGTTGGGAGAGGCCTATGCCCTCAGATGGGCCTAGTGAATATCAACATTAATTTAATTTTTATTTAAGTTTTGTAAATTTTATAAATTCAGTTCATTTGTATTTCATTTTTTCCAAAAGTTACTTTTTATTTTAACAATTTCAAGTTTATGATACGAAAAGAAGTTATTGTTTTTTATTTTATATTTGAGTTATGTTATTGTTTTTATTTTTTCTTCAAAGTGGAATGTATCTGGTTTAAATAACGGCTTATTATTATTATAATTTATTTGTTTAATTACACTAATAATTAGTTCGATTTCTTTTTTAATGTTGTTGGGAGAAACTAGATTTTGACTGCATTAGCTCATGCATAGATTTCCATCTTTCTAGTGGCTGCGCCACCTACATACAATTAATATACTGAATAGTAAAAAACTCCAAGTCTGAGAAAAGTTTTTAACTAAATATTACGAATTCCTTGTAAAAATTTTTGTGGGTGTTTAACATCAATTTGATTTATACATCATTGGTAAAAACGGCCAAATACAAAATGGCGGATCTTGCATTTCCGCCTTTTTGCTTTTGCTTTCTTCTTCAACAATGGAGTGAAAATTCTAATTTTTTCTTTATCGCTCACATTAATTATATAAAATAATAAATATTATGTTGGGAATAACTTGATGTTTTTTTATAAAAAAATTTTATTGCACAATTCAATAATTCATAAAACACCTACGAAGAGAAAAGTGGTAAAAAAAATTCTAAACTGTTTTTTCCAGAGAAATAATTAGCTATAAATAATTAACCAATCACAGTGTAGAAGAAAAGGTATGGACTGTGGGTGTATGCTAGGCCAATTAGAAATTTAGAATTATCATGTTGACCGCGCCCACTTTTGGCAGTCTCGTGTATACTGTGATTGGTCAATTACTTACAGCTAATTATTTCTATGAAAAAAATAGTATATAATTTTTTTACTATTTTTCCCTTGGTAGGTATTTGACAAATTATCAAATTGTGAAATAAAAATTATAAAAAAAAGTGCAAAAAATCAAGTTATTCCCAACCTAACATTTATCTATATATATATAAAAATTCAGCAACCGTATGTTTGTGGCCCGAAAACTAACCGAAAAACTCGAAAAGTAGTCGATGGATTGACTTGAAATTTTTCCACAACGTTATATTTCTATATAAGAGTGTTTATATATACTTTTTATTCCGAAGTTCCCACGGAAACGGGAAACTCCGAGCGTTTCGTGAGTTTGGCAGAAATAGACAGACACAGACGCGTTACGATGGTGGCACGCTCTCCGCCGAAGATATTCTGCACAGAATACGTCAAGAAACGCAATCATGGCTTGGATTTCACAGAAGAAATATACAATGAAGCGCTAATCTTCATTGAGGATCTTTGTCTTGCAATGTATGGCAAGTTGTTGGCACTATTGAGAGTACCAGTACCGGACAGGTCGATCAATGCAACATTCGAGAGAGAACTGCTCAGAGAGCAATAATACACCAGAAATGACTTACTTACAGCTATTCGTCCAAGAAATTACACTGAAACTCCTTCAAGAACAAAAGATTGCATTTGATACCATCATACAAATCCGGTGGATTTACTTTTTGGACGCTCCAGGTGGAACTGGAAAAACGTTCTTAATTTCCTTAATCCTGGTTAAAATCCGTTCAAATGGCCATATTGCGTTAGCACTTGCTTCTTCAGGTAATGCTGCTACGTTGATGGAAGGAGGTAGAACAGCGCATTCAGCTCTTAAAAAGATTCTTTCAGGTAAAAACATATTTTCTTTCTTTCGTTTCAGTTCACAGCAACGCAAAGTAGGGTATTAAATTTTTATTATTTTTTTTATTTATTTTTTTTATTTATTTATTATTAGGTATTTACAACTACATAACAATGTATCTAGTAAATCTGATGAATGAAACTATGTACAAGAGTGGAGCAGCTGTCCATTGACAACTCTCCAAAATATTTTCAATCAGTGAGGAAGGAGATGTATAACGGAAAATAGGGAATATGGATGAGAAGAGCTTTGGAAAATATTAGGAAGGATTTAGTGAACATGTTTAATAGGAAATTTAGGCTGAGAGGGGAAAGATATTTACATTATATACATACATATTTACATAATTACATATTTACATTTGTCACTCTGTCAGAAGATCTCTCGGCCACTGACGTTTCAGTCTTCTGATAGGGTTTCCGGGGATGGAATGTGAAGAAAGTTCTTGGATTAAAGGGTTATGATGGTCTGGGAGGGATGCATGGAATTTTTTGTATCGGGATAAAATGAAGTCGCGGACGAAAGGGATATTTAGGTCTTTGTGAATGATGGAGTTAGAAACATAGAAAGGAGCGTTAGTGATTTTACGAAGGATTTTGGATTGGAGGGTTTGTAGTCGGAGATAATTGGAGCGCTTGGTTGAGCCCCACACTTCGATTCCGTATGTCCACAAAGGCTTGAGTACAGTGTTGTAGATTAGTACTTTATTGTCCAGAGAAAGACGAGAACGTCGGTCGAGCAAACGAGAGAATAATTTGTATCGTCGGTTTAGTTCCTGTCTCTTGAGTCTCGTGTGAGGATTCCAAGTCAGTCTTTTGTCCAAGTAGAGTCCTAAGTAGCGAACTTTGTCAACAGTAGGTAAGAATTGTCCGTCAAGTTGTACTGGAGGACATATAGCTCTACGGAGAGTGAATGTAATATGATAACATTTGTTAATATTTAATTTAACTCTCCACTTCCTGGACCATTCGGCCAGGGTGTTGAGATGGGGTTGGAGGGTACGGGTAGCGATAACGGGATCTTCATGGGATGTAAGGATAGCGGTATCGTCAGCAAAGGAAAATATGGATGTGTTTGGGTTGGTAGGAATATCGCTTGTGTATATTGTGTAGAGTAATGGTCCTAGGATGCTTCCTTGGGGGACTCCTGCCTTCACGGGATGGTGGGAAGAAAAGGCAGTTTTTTCTGAAACACGGAAGAATCTTTCAGAGAGATAGGATCGGAGGATAAGGTAGTAGGTGAAGGGAAGGATGCCTTTGAGTTTCAACTGAAGGCCGTCGTGCCGGACTCTATCAAACGCTTGTGATATGTCTAAAAATGCACCCGCGCAGTATTGTTTACGCTCAAAGGAGGAAGATATAGCATCAACAACTCGGTGGCACTGTTGGATTGTGGAATGGAGACTGCGAAAACCAAACTGGTGATTGGGAATAACTTGGAGGGGTTCTAGGATTGAAAGTAATCTTTTTAGGATAATTTCTCTAGGATTTTTCCGAGGAAGGGAAGAAGGCTGATGGGACGATATGAAGACGGTAAGTGGCTAGGTTTGTTGGGTTTGGGAATCATCTTGATTATGGACGTCTTCCATAAAAGAGGAAAATAAGTTGTTCTCAGAACGGAGTTATATATTTGTGTCGTGTAAAGAATTGCTTTTTTTGGAAGGTTTTTGAGGATAGTTGGTGTAATGAGGTCATGCCCAGGTGATTTATTCTTAGGAAGGTGTTGAATAATGAAATGAACTTCTTTAGGATGAAAGGCTTTTGGTGGCAAGGAGAGGGGAAGAGGAATGTTTAAGTCGTTAGCAACAGTGAGTACAGTGTCGTTGCCTTGGTGAGGAATAAATACTGTGGAGAGGTAGGTAGCGAGCAGTTGAGCCTTCTCATCATCTGATATGGCCCAACTACCGTTGGATGTTTGGATTGGGTGAGATACGGATTTGTAGGATAGTATATTTTTGGTTGCTTTCCAAAGTGATTTGTTTTCTGTTGTCAGGTTTGATGTGAAGTATTGTAGTCGGTCAGATCTTAGGTTTTGTAGCTCAGTTTTCAGTTGTCGAGTAAGTTGGTTAAGTTTACGTTTGTCAGATGGATAACGAGTTTGTTGCCACCTGTTTCTTGCCTGTCTTCTGTTAGTTAGTAGAGTGCGAATATGCGGAGGAAGATAAGTTTCTGTAGTTTTTGTAAGTGTCTTTGCTACTTTTCCACATGGCTTGCTGAATAGAGTCAGTTAAATGGTTAACTGCATCGTCTATCTCTTTTGGATTTTTCAGAGATATATTAAGATCTAGTTTTTGTTCTAGTAGTGTTTGGAATAACTTCCAGTCGGTAGGTCCTCTAATTAGTTTAGTCGGAGAAGGAACAAGGATAGGTCTAGTACCTAGTTTCAGGAGTAATGGGGTATGGTCTGAGGATAGGTCATTGAAGGAGATCACCTCGGCATGAAGGGATAAGAGGCGGGAAGTTATGAAAAAATCGATAAGGTCAGGTCGCTTATTGGGGGAAGATGGCCAATAAGTAGGTTCGGAAGGAGAAAGATAGTTGAGGTTTAATGAGGACATAACATTTAAAAGAGTACGGCCGCGCGTGGTTGTGGTGCGGGAACCCCAGTAAGGATGTTTTGAATTGTAATCGCCACCAGAGAGAAACCTAGGGCCTAAGGATTGAAAGTATGTTAGGAAATTTTGTTGGTTTATGATTTTGTTTGGAGGGCAATATACACTAGCGGTATTGAAATGGAAAGGGTGATTGCAAAGGGAAATTATTGTGGCTTGAAGATAATCGGCTGATTGAGGAGGGTGAGGATAGTGTGCAAGGGAGTTTCGGATAAATATGGCAGTGCCTCCTTGAGCAGTGTTGTCTGGATGGTCAGTGCGATAGATTCTGTAACCGTTGATGTGAAAAGTTGTACGATTAGTCAAGTGCGTTTCTGTGATTAAGGCAATGTCAATTTGTCGGTCATGTAAGAGTAATGTGAGTTCGTCGTAGTGGGAACTCAGACCATTGGCGTTCCATAGCAGAATTTGAAGAGAATTGTGAGAAAGGAAAGTTATCGGGAAATTTTAGGAAGTAGTTCAGTAACTACTGCGGTAAGGAGGGTAATAAGAGGGTTAATTAGAGATTTGAAATCATTGAGGAATGAAGTTAGTAAGGAGGTGATATCAGTAGAGGATGGGGGAGGAGGGATGTAAGATGAGTTTGGGGGGATGTAGGAAGAGATTGGAAGATTGGAAGACTGAGGTGGAGCAGTGGCGCGAGCGTAACTTAGTGATGCACGCCTATTACTGGATGAGGGTGGTTTGCTTGCTTGGGCGGTTGGTGGCTGGGAGCGTTGCTGAAGATTAGTATTCCCTCGCAGACGGAGCAGTTCCTGATATGTGTTGCAGAGTTTGTAATTAGCTGGGTGCTCTTCAAGACAGTGCACGCAAGTAGGTGGGGTTTCTTTATTCTTTTTGCACTCCTCAGTAGAATGCAGACCTGTACACTTCACACATCTTGCGACGTGATTGCAGTA
>JAAEAF010013876.1:0-126022 GCA_011037195.1 Triatoma infestans
TCATTTTTTTTTTTTTATTTATTTATTTTTTTTATTATTTTTTTTTTATTAGGTATTTACAACTACATAACAATGTATCTAGTAAATCTGATGAATGAAACTATGTACAAGAGTGGAGCAGCTGTCCATTGACAACTCTCCAAAATATTTTCAATCAGTGAGGAAGGAGATGTATAACGGAAAATAGGGAATATGGATGAGAAGAGCTTTGGAAAATATTAGGAAGGATTTAGTGAACAGGTTTAATAGGAAATTTAGGCTGAGAGGGAAAAGATATTTACATTATATACATACATATTTACATAATTACATATTTACATTTGTCACTCTGTCAGAAGATCTCTCGGCCACTGACGTTTCAGTCTTCTGATAGGGTTTCCGGGGATGGAATGTGAAGAAAGTTCTTGGATTAAAGGGTTATGATGGTCTGGGAGGGATGCATGGAATTTTTTGTATCGGGATAAAATGAGGTCGCGGACAAAAGGGATATTTAGGTCTTTGTGAATGATGGAGTTAGAAACATAGAAAGGAGCGTTAGTGATTTTACGAAGGATTTTGGATTGGAGGGTTTGTAGTCGGAGATAATTGGAGCGCTTGGTTGAGCCCCACACTTCGATTCCGTATGTCCACAAAGGCTTGAGTACAGTGTTGTAGATTAGTACTTTGTTGTCCAGAGAAAGACGAGAACGTCGGTCGAGCAAACGAGAGAGTAATTTGTATCGTCGGTTTAGTTCCTGTCTCTTGAGTCTCGTGTGAGGATTCCAAGTCAGTCTTTTGTCCAAGTAGAGTCCTAAGTAGCGAACTTTGTCAACAGTAGGTAAGAATTGTCCGTCAAGTTGTACTGGAGGACATATAGCTCTACGGAGAGTGAATGTAATATGATAACATTTGTTAATATTTAATTTAACTCTCCACTTCCTGGACCATTCGGCCAGGGTGTTGAGATGGGATTGGAGGGTACGGGTAGCGATAACGGGATCTTCATGGGATGTAAGGATAGCGGTATCGTCAGCAAAGGAAAATATGGATGTGTTTGGGTTGGTAGGAATATCGCTTGTGTATATTGTGTAGAGTAATGGTCCTAGGATGCTTCCTTGGGGGACTCCTGCCTTCACGGGATGGTGGGAAGAAAAGGCAGTTTTTTCTGAAACACGGAAGAATCTTTCAGAGAGATAGGATCGGAGGATAAGGTAGTAGGTGAAGGGAAGGATGCCTTTGAGTTTCAACTGAAGGCCGTCGTGCCAGACTCTATCAAACGCTTGTGATATGTCTAAAAATGCACCCGCGCAGTATTGTTTACGCTCAAAGGAGGAAGATATAGCATCAACAACTCGGTGGCACTGTTGGATTGTGGAATGGAGACTGCGGAAACCAAACTGGTGATTGGGAATAACTTGGAGGGGTTCTAGGATTGGAAGTAATCTTTTTAGGATTAATTTCTCTAGGATTTTTCCGAGAAAGGGAAGAAGGCTGATAGGACGATATGAAGACGGTAAATGGCTAGGTTTGTTGGGTTTGGGAATCATCTTGATTATGGACGTCTTCCATAAAAGAGGAAAATAAGTTGCTCTCAGAACGGAGTTATATATTTGTGTCGTGTAAAGAATTGCTTTTTTTGGAAGGTTTTTGAGGATAGTTGGTGTAATGAGGTCATGCCCAGGTGATTTATTCTTAGGAAGGTGTTGAATAATGAAATGAACTTCTTTAGGATGAAAGGCTTTTGGTGGCAAGGAGAGGGGAAGAGGAATGTTTAAGTCGTTAGCAACAGTGAGTACAGTGTCATTGTCGATGATGTCTTGGTGAGGAATAAATACTGTGGAGAGGTAGGTAGCGAGCAGTTGAGCCTTCTCATCATCTGATATGGCCCAACTACCGTTGGATGTTTGGATTGGGTGAGATACGGATTTGTAGGATAGTATATTTTTGGTTGCTTTCCAAAGTGATTTGTTTTCTGTTGTCAGGTTTGATGTGTAATATTGTAGTCGGTCAGATCTTAGGTTTTGTAGCTCAGTTTTCAGTTGTCGAGTAAGTTGGTTAAGTTTACGTTTGTCAGATGGATAACGAGTTTGTTGCCACCTGTTTCTTGCCTGTCTTCTGTTAGTTAGTAGAGTGCGAATATGCGGAGGAAGATAAGTTTCTGTAGTTTTTGTAAGTGTCTTTGCTTTGCTACTTTTCCACATGGCTTGCTGAATAGAGTGAGTTAAATGGTTAACTGCATCGTCTATCTCTTTTGGATTTTTCAGAGATATATTAAGATCTAGTTTTTGTTCTAGTAGTGTTTGGAATAACTTCCAGTCTGTAGGTCCTCTAATTAGTTTAGTCGGAGAAGGAACAGGATAGGTCTAGTACCTAGTTTCAGGAGTACTGGGCTATGGTCTGAGGATCATTCAAGGAGATCACCTCGGCATGAAGGGATAAGAGGCGGGAAGTTATGAAAAAATCGATAAGGTCAGGTCGCTTGTTGGGGGAAGATGGCCAATAAGTAGGTTCGGAAGGAGAAAGATAGTTGAGGTTTAATGAGGACATAACATTTAAAAGAGTACGGCCGCGCGTTGTTGTGGTGCGGGAACCCCAGTAAGGATGTTTTGAATTGTAATCGCCACCAGAGAGAAACCTAGGGCCTAAGGATTGAAAGTATGTTAGGAAATTTTGTTGGTTTATGATTTTGTTTGGAGGGCAATATACACTAGCGATATTGAAATGGAAAGGGTGATTGCAAAGGGAAATTATTGTGGCTTGAAGATAATCGGCTGATTGAGGAGGGTGAGGATAGTGTGCAAGGGAGTTTCGGATAAATATGGCAGTGCCTCCTTGAGCAGTGTTGTCTGGGTGGTCAGTGCGATAGATTCTGTAACCGTTGATGTGAAAAGTTGTCCGATTAGTCAAGTGCGTTTCTGTAATTAAGGCGTCAATTTGTCGGTCATGTAAGAGTAATGTGAGTTCGTCGTAGTGGGAACTCAGACCATTGGCGTTCCATAGCAGAATTTGAAGAGAATTGTGAGAAAGGAAAGTTATCGGGAAATTTTAGGAAGTAGTTCAGTAACTACTGCGGTAAGTAGGGTAATAAGAGGGTTAATTAGAGATTTGAAATCATTGAGGAATGAAGTTAGTAAGGAGGTGATATCAGTAGAGGATGGGGGAGGAGGGATGTAAGATGAGTTTGGGGGGATGTAGGAAGAGATTGGAAGATTGGAAGATTGAGGTGGAGCAGTGGCGCGAGCGTAACTTAGTGATGCACGCCTATTACTGGATGAGGGTGGTTTGCTTGCTTGGGCGGTTGGTGGCTGGGAGCGTTGCTGAAGATTAGTATTCCCTCGCAGACGGAGCAGTTCCTGATATGTGTTGCAGAGTTTGTAATTAGCTGGGTGCTCTTCAAGACAGTGCACCAGGTAGGTGGGGTTTCTTTATTCTTTTTGCACTCCTCAGTAGAATGCAGACCTGTACACTTCACACATCTTGCGACGTGATTGCAGTAGGTCTTGGTGTGACCGTAGTCTTGACATCTTTTGCACTGGGCGATGTCCTTTCTTTTGTGTGGTTCCTCAACTCTTATTCTCGTGTAGTAGAGAGCGTTGAGAGAAAATATTTTGTTGTTGCTCTCCTGTGGCTCTAAGTCCACATAGAACAGCGGTAAGGGTTGTTTGGTGGCTGTTTGAAGGACATTGGTTACATTTCTAACTTTAAAGCCTTGTTCCTCTAATTCATCTTTGATAGCGGTAACAGATGTAGAATGATGTAAATTTCTTATTACCACTCTAAGTGGTTGGTCCTGTTATAATTGGAATGAGTGGAAATCACAGTTATTTTCCTTTAGATATTTGACGACTTTCCTGTAATCATCTGCCGTTTCCATTTGTAAAGCCATATCATTGACCCTTGATTTACAAAGAAATTTTTTATTTCCTGTTACTTTAGTTATAGTATTACAGAGACGTTGAATATTTGTGACATTTTTAATAAAGATTGGGGGTGGTTTGACTGTTTTAATTGAAGTTTGATTTACTTCCATCTCATTCTCTTGAGTGTTGGTAGCAAGAGCTTGAAATTTATTGGGATGTGTGAAGTCAATTGACTGGGATGTAGGAAGTTTCTGAATTGAAGAGTTAGCCATACTTTGATTTTTGTCGGTTTCAATAGCCTGTTTTGCCTTCTGAGAGCGAGTGATTATTTTATTTTCAATTTTAATATTATTATTAATTAATTTTTTATTTGATTTAGGAGGAGAATCTCCTCCTGAGGATGGCCTTTTAATTATTGATGCGCTTGTAGAAGCGCTGACATTATTTAAAGAAGAGAAACCTAAATCAGTAGATTCACTTTCATCCATTTAAATTTAAAAAGAAAGTTGGAGTATAAATATATAGCAAAAATAAACTTACTATTTATCTAGTTGATAAGAATTAAAGTTCACCTTGCTTGTTATTCTCTCGTCTCACTCAGAGTAGAGTGAGAGAGATAGAGTTCTCCCCACTCTACTTGTCAACTTGTTTGTAGCTCTGTCCAAAATAGTTTTAACTATTTTGCATTATTGAAATAATAGTTAATTAAATATTAATAAAACAGAAACTAAGTAATTGTAAAAAGTAAATAAATAAATAAACTGAATAAGCACTGAACTGGAAAAAAAAAAAAAAAATTGAGTTCGGAAAATGAGAAATAAATTTAAGAAAAAGTACTTTTAACTAAGTTAAACACCAAAAGAGAACAGAGTATGTAGATACATGTGAACACTATGCTGTCTAGTTTGGAACTAATTGTTAATTAAAGTGTTAATTTCGTCTACTCTATTTATAAAGTAACATAATTGTTTGGGATTTCCGTTAAATAAGGGGATTGTATCCGTAAAGGCTTTTATCTCAGTAACTGATGACATTTTTAATTGATAGTAAAGAAAATCTAAATAATACTGGTAATATACATATAATGTGATTTGTTAAAAACTATTTTTATGAATTAACAGCTATACTGAGTTTCTCTGTAAAAAAAGATTTATTTTTTATTAATAACACAATCTTTAGATTAAATTACATTACAGGCTTGATTTATTATTATACAATCTTACCTGTAAAAAAAGAAACGACATTAAAAGCTATTAATTTACTAATTTTCAACAATCACAACAATTCACTGTAACATAACCTCTTCGTTATGTCTCTCCATGCTGGTTATCCTCAGCTATCATTTCAATGCCATTTAAATTCAATGAAAAGAAGTACGATGGACTTACTTTTACATCTCCCCCCTTTAGAGGAAAGAATTTTTTTTTTTTTTTTTTCATATAAGTTATGTTTCGCGGAAGAATCGTGGAACTGGAACGAGCTTTGTGATATGGAAAAGGTTTGACTCTGATTTCTTGTGTCCTGTATCTATTCTGTATATTGAGTTTGAAATTTTTTCCAAAATTTTAAATGGTCCAATTTTTAATTCAGCCAATTTGTTTCTGTTTAAGTGATTTCCGTTTTCTACATATACCAAGTCTCCTTCATTAAATTCCCAATTTATTCTGTTTTTGTCAAACTGTTGTTTATTATAATTATGGGACTTTATTGTATTGACTAAGGCAAGTTTTCTATCTTGAAGCAAATTATTATATGTTGTTTCCTGTTTCATTTCCTCCGGTAAAATGTCCATATCTTTCCTTTCCAACAAATATTTAGGGGAAAATCCCGTCACTGTATGCTCCGTTTCATTATATCTTTGAGTGCATTCATGTGCTATGCTCGTCCAGGCCATTTTTTTATTTCTTTCATTCATTCTACATCTAATTTTATTTACTAGAGTTTGATTAAGTCTTTCATTTAAACCGTTTGAGAATGGTGCGTTAACTGCAGTGAAGATAATTGATATATTTGCTTTCTGTAAATAGTGTTTAAAATCTCTTGAATTTATACCTGGATATTGATCTGATAGAATGATACCAATTTTATTACCTTGACTTACTACTGGATGAATTAGTTTTATAAAATCACTTGAGCTCTGTGTCTTCGAAGTCAAAATGTAGGCGTATCTTGTGAAGTGATCAACAAGAAGGTGTAAATATTTTTTTGTAGAACGTGAGCCTCCGAATCCACCAATGGTATCTATGGACATTATTTCGAAAGGATAAGTAGCGGGGCCTAAGTGAGACATTGATCCAAATATATATTTTCCCCTTGATTTGTTTTTTATGCAGGTTTCACATCTTTCACAAATCGTTTGTATATTATATGTTAAGTTTTTTGCTGTATAGAATGGTTTAATCTTATTTTGCATTTGTTTTGTTCCTATGTGACAATAACGATAGTGTATATGTTCGATAAAAGTTTTACTAAATTCCTCCGACAATATAATCTTTTCTTTTGTTCCAATCTTTTTATAATATATTTTATCTTTTAATTTCAGTTTATGTTTATTGTTTTTTATATCTTCGTTTTTTTCTTGATCATTTTGGATGTCCTCTAGTTTTATTAAGTTCACAATTTTTAAACTTTCATCCTGATGTTCATGTGGTTCTAATACTGGATTTCTGCTCAAACAGTCTGCCTCTAAGTTATATTTTCCTGGAGAGTATATGACCTCGAAATTAAACTGAGATAGATAATACGCTAAATCTCCGAGCTCTTCATCCGTTCTAGCCTTAATGTTCATTCTTTCGAGGGGCTTATGATCAGAAAAAACTTTAAATTTCTTTCCGATGAGCCAGTGCTGCCAATAGTTTACTGCCTCTTTTATCGCTAGACATTCCAGATAGATGGCTTCTTTCCTTTTCTGAGTGACATTCAATTTCCTTGAAAAATAGGCGCATGGTTTCTCTTATTGATTTGGCTGCGGTTGTTTCAAGATAGCTCCTATTCCGTGTATACTTGCATCTGTGTAAATATGTATCGGTAAGTCTGGATCAAAGATTGCTAAAATAGGTTTTAAGCAAAGTAATGTTTTTATTGTTTCAAAGGATTTTTGACATTGTTCCGACCAAATAAATTTTTGTCCTTTTCGTAATAAGTTATGTAAAGGATCTGATATAATTGCTATATTTGGCACATATTTTCCATAAAAATTTATTTTCCCTAAAAATTGTCGGATATTCTTTTGTGTCCTGGGAACAGGAAAGTTTCTTATAGCAACTAAATTATCCTTCAGTGGACTAATTGTATTATTTTGTATTAAATGGCCTAAATATTTCACTGAATCTTGTGCGAAGGTACATTTTGAAAATTTTAATCTGAAGCCTTCCGTCAAAACTGCTTCCAGTAACAATGACAAGTGTTTAATGTGTAGTGGAAATGTTTTTGAAAAAATAAGTATATCATCTATATAGTTTACAACGAAATCTGATAGTTTATGTTTCCTTATAATATTACATAAAATTCTTTGAAAAATTGCTGGTGAAGTTTTTAAACCAAAAGGTAAACAAGTCCACTGATAATGGCCTTCCTGAGTAACAAATGCTGTTTTATGCTTGTCTTCAATCCTCAAGGGAATCGACCAGAATGCTGAGTTTATGTCCAGTGTAGAAAAAAATTGACAACCTCTTGTTTTAACCATTAAATCCTCAATTAATGGGAAAGGGTGTGATTGGGGAATTACAATTTTATTTAAATCGCGGAAGTCTATACATAATCTTGATCTTCTTCCTTCTTCTTTTTTGTAGGCCAGTGTTACCGGGGCAGCAAAAGGGCTATATGATTCTTCGATTAGATTTTTTTGTAATAATGATGATACTTGTTGTTCTATTTCTTTTTTATCTTCAATAGTACACCTATATGGTCTTTTGCTGCAATATTTATCTATTAACAATCAATACGTGCTTCATACCCTTTTACAGTGCCTATATCATATTTATCTTTCGCAAAAAGTGATTTGTATTTGTATATTAAGTCATCTATTTGAGACTGTTGATGGGAATCAAGATGATTTACTGAAATGTTAAAATTTGCCACTTCTGTGTGTTCATTAAAGTTTATTTTATAGTCTTCATTTATGTTATCTATATTTTTCCCTAGGATGTGAACATGTTCATTAATATTTTGTAAATTTTGTTTTTCTTCCTTAGTTTTACCTGAGAAGTCAGGAATTATTTCTTTATTTTTGGAATTTACTTCCTGTTTATAGTATTTCTGTGTGAAATTTTGTGTTTTTTGTGTAATTTCTAGTTTTTCATTTTGAATTAGATGAAAATTTTGTATGCAATCTAGTCCAATTAAAAAATCGAAATCAAAATCTTCATCTATTACAAAAACATTAATATTTTTTTCAATGTCAAAAATTTTTATCTTTAGAGTTACCATTCCTATAGTTTTTTTCACGCCATTAATCGTCTTTAAATTTAAGTTTTTTTTTATTGCTAATTTGTTTATTTTTTAAACGTAATAATCTAGAATTTATTAGGGAAATATTTGAACCTGAATCATAAATTCCCAATATTTCTAATTTGTCATTTAGCAATAATTTAATTTTGATTAATGGCGGAACTATTAGTTTTTTTGGTCCATTTCATTTAAGTCTGTTTCTAATTCGGAATTATTAACCATTTTTATTTGGTCTCTTTGTGGTGTGTTATTATTTTTGTTTTTAAACCAACATAATGATTCAAGGTGGTAACGAATACCTTTGTTTTCTTTTTGACAAATTTTGCACGGTTTGTCCCTTACACTTTTGTTTTTAATTTTATTTTCAAAACTTGTAACCATCTGTTTTTCCGAATTCTTTTTATTAACTAAATGTTCTAAACCTCTAAGGTTATTAAATAAATCACTAGTTTCTTTCAGGCAATGTCTATCAATTTTATCAGATATAAAATTAGGCAGCCCCGTTGCAATGAGATCAATTAGAGTGGGCTTATCTATTGATTTATTTATTTCCAATAATAGTCTTTCTTTTTTTAAAGCATATTCTAATAATGAACCCTGCATGTATTTGAATGAAAATGCGTACCTGATTGGCATCCATCCTTTGTCCGCATAAGTTTCACAAAAGTTTTGTCGCCATGTTGACCACGCTGAATTTATCGTATGTTTTATCAGCATGGAACCATACCAGTCCAGACATGACTCTTCCAGAAATAGCCTAAGAACTTCAATTTTTTCAATGTCCTCTTCTATTCCCAAACGGGTACATTCCCTTTCAAAAGTTGTCATCCACTGGATTACATTTGAGGTTTTTCTTGTAAAGTTTTCTAATACAAATTTTGCTGACAATTTTGTTATGTTATGGTGACCAGTGGTAGAGTTCTTTTTTTCAGAAAAATTTTCCAGGATTCTTGTTAAGGCCTCTTCTGTAATTCCCGTAGTAGGATTTTGTTGCCGAATACTTGTAATTTCCTCTAGGAAATAACCTTTGAACTGTATATTTCCGTCTACATCTATATAATCATCCTTTATTTCATCTGTAATCGAAATCCATACCTGTCTTTTATCGTGTCTCTTTTGCAAGGTAGTTTTTACTTTCTGGTAGGCTTGAGTTTTTGTAACTGCTTCATGTAGTTTTGCTGGTTGAAACTGTTCTGGAAGGATGAACGTCTGTTTATTGACCGTGGTGATTGAGGTTATACATATTAAATTCGTTTTTGGGTCATCCGCAGCTTTTACTAGAAATTCAAACTTTAATTTATCCATTATTTTTTTTCAAGAACAGCTGTAGAAATGTCGTTTTATAATGTGATTTGTTAAAAACTATTTTTATGAATTAACAGCTATACTGAGTTTCTCTGTAAAAAAAGGTTTTATTTTTATTAATAACACAATCTTTAGATTAAATTACATTACGGGCTTGATTTATTATTATACAATCTTACCTGTAAAAAAAGAAACGACATTAAAAGCTATTAATTTACTAATTTTCAACAATCACAACAATTCACTGTAACATAACCTCTTCGTTATGTCTCTCCATGCTGGTTATCCTCAGCTATCATTTCAATGCCATTTAAATTCAATGAAAAGAAGTACGATGGACTTACTTTTACATACATTACGTCAAAGCCTTAAAATGAAGAAAACAAATAAGATACAAATACAAATGTTTGAATTCTTAAGTTATTTAATTTAATTGTTATATATATTATAAAATTTTTAAAATATAAAAAGAAAATGTTATAAAAATTGTAATATAAAAGAAATATTTTGAAATCTTCTTATAAAAAAAAATTCAAAAAATTGTTTTGTATCACTTACAAAGTAAAAAGTATGATTTTCATTAGAAATACTTTGAAAGTTGAGAGGTGGTTGACGGCGATTCCTGGGCACTAGCGTTGCTGGCTCTGTTGGTTTTCTTCGCCGGAGTCTTGATGTCTGTCGCTGATGTAAACAATTTTTTTTTTTTATCGGTAATAAATGATTTAATCAAACAGGATCCAAGTACGAATGTTTTGACTTCGACCGAATACTGCTTACCGGTCCTACTGACTACGCCAATTACGTTTTTTAATTCAAAGATTCCGTTTTTAAAAATTATAATTTATTTAAAAATGAAATTATACTATAAACATCCGCTCTAACAACATATACAAGACTAAAACCTGTGGGAAAGTTAGGATATTATATAGGAAATAAGAAAGAATGGGATCAGCAGCTTATCAGCAGTTTTATGAGGTTAATGTCCAGGTTTATTCTAACGTAATTTTTATATATATATATATCTATATATATATATATATATATAAAATATCCCTTCATTCAAACACTTCCTATAATTGCACATCCTATACGAAGATCTCCGGTAAAATCAGTCACCTGAGGAGGGCATTGGTAATGGTTTTTCCTGTTTTCGCAATTTTCTTGAAAATGGCTCTAATGATTTTTTTTTTTAAAAATTTCAAACAAAATATTTACAAAAAGGCTTATCATGTTTAAAATTTAAAGTACATTTTCTCAATTTAAAAATGCATTTCTGTATATATATTGAATGTATAAAAATAAATTTATTAGTATATAATATAATACAATACTACGATAACAATATATCATGTATCATATATATATATATATATATGATACATGTACAAAAATAATATTAATACAATAATAATATATATACAAAAATAATAATAATACAATAGATTATTTTTGTCGATTTCACCTTCTTTGTATTGTAAAAGGAGTGTGTTTGTTGACTTTTAGTCATCGCTATTTGTTATTTTGTAGCACTGATGATGACTTAATATAATAAGACGAAACGTTGGCGAAGTAAAGTTTGTTTCATTTAAACTGACCATAATCCTGAAGAATATACGTCCATTTAAACTTATTGGTCAAAATATTAACTATTTATGTATATTGTTATGATGTAAAAACAGAATATGATTTATTAATGACAAAACGACTGAATTATTTATCCGCAGTTTAATTATAATCATTTAGTAGAAACAAACATACAAATGTACTCTTAATACAAGTTTTTACGTGTAGTACATATCAAAAACAAGGTGAATGTATATATACATATATAATTTATTTATTATACCGGCCCACAATCCATGTACATAATAAAATGCCAAAATACGACTACAGTATAAATACAACAGACAACACGAACAAAGAAAATGTAACAACTATATATAGATAAATTATAAAGTGTATAATATAAAAAAACATGGTTCAACTAAAACATACACTGTCAGATCATATCAATTTACTAATTATATTATACATAAAGAACAAAGAGGAAAATAAAAGTAATACCTGTATAAAAGATAAAAATAAAATTTATATAAGAATTTACAACAAAATATATAATGTACAATAAAAAGCCATTGAAGTTATATAAGTGGAAAATAAAAACAGAATTTCTCTTTAAAATCTCAAGTATTATTAAATTAATTATATTTTGGATGTATTAGAGTCTCTAAGAATATCTTGGAGGTAAATCTTGGAGATACAAAAGTATCAGGGTCTTTAAATAAATTATATAGTCTGAGCATTCGTGGTATAGTGGAGTGAAAACTGTAATTTCTTTTGTAAAATTTTATAAAAAATAAATAGTTGCTTCTATGAACAATAAGCTGGTAACAATGTTAGGATAGTCGATTGATTTCGCAATCATGGATAAAAATTTAAATCTATTTTCTATAGTCAAGAGATTAGAGTTGTGCTGTGTGTTCTGTAGTGTGCACTTCGTGTGTCTTGAATAATTGGTTGTTTAAGTGTTTTAGTAGTAGTATCTATACCGGTTTTTGGATACTGTTGGATAAACAGGAGTTCGACATATCTGTGAAATTTTGTAGATTTTTATCGAGCAGTTTCGAAGATAATTGTGTTTGAACTTTTTGCCAAGGTCATTTGAATTGTTAAGTATTTGGGCAAATTCACTATTTGTCAAGGTGGAGGGGATTATCTAAATGAAATTGGTAATATTGCCATAGTTTGCATTATCTAAACAATAGAAGAGGCGTGGTCACAACAGCGTGGTAGTGGAAGACATATCTTTATGTCTCTCGCTCCGACATTCCCAACAGATTGCGGCCCAGCCTAATCTCTGTCGTAGTAATTGGTATAATTTTTACTATAATAATTTTACGTGCTATACTAAATCACAATATTGCTACGATTTAATTATTTGCAAGTTCTTTTAGTATTGCTTTCTCTCTAATTAAAAAATAAAAATTGCAGAAGGTTTTAAAGATATTACGAATAAATTAGAGGAAATTAAAAATAATATGAATAAGCAAGTACAGAGTTTGGATTTAAAAATTAGTAATTTTCAAGAGCAATTAAATGTGTTTGTTAATAAAATTGAAAGGCTGAAATAATGAGTTAAATAGCGAATTTAAAACATCTCTTAGGGGATTACGGAGAGAAACTAAAGCTAATAATTTAATACTCTATAATGTTCCAAATACTAATGATTCTAACTCTCAAGAACTTGAAACGACGGTGATTACTTTTCTTCAGGATGTGTTAAAGGCTAATGTTGATCTACAGGATATAGATTTCATTAGAAAAATTGGGCGAAAGGAGGCACATAGACCTATTTTAATCAAGATCGTTGCTTATCGTAAGAGGATGGAGGTGCTAAAACTATCTATTAGTTTGAAAGGTACCAAGATCAGTATTTCACAGGTTTATCTTTAAGAGGCAAGTGAGGAAACAGCTGCTACCATATTTGCACAAGGCTAGAAGTTTAAACTACAGAGTATTCTTAAGGTATGATAAATTAATTATTAGTAATGAACCGTATTCTTTAGAGCAACTTAAACAGCTGGAACTTGAAGATCCTTTGCCTGGTGCTAATTCGGCCACTTCCGAAGTTGATGAATCGGATAAAGAAAGAGATGTAAAGATGAAAGAAGAAAAAACTCGGACAGTAAAGCATCGCATTGTTAAGGAGAGAAAGAGTGGTGGGCCCAAAAGTGAACCTTCATTAAAGTGGTTAGGTCAGCACAATTCTAATAAAGGCGGAAATGTGTATAAGAAGAGGAAGGCAGAAGTGAGTCCTCGGAAATAGCAAACAGTGGCTGAAGAAGTGGGTGTGTTGAACATCGCGAGTTTTGAGGTTGAAAATAAGTGTTTATTAAATAGTGTTCCGTTGTGTGAAGTGTATAAAAAATAGTGTCCGGTTAAGGATAATATTAAGAATTTGGCAGCCTTTAATACTAATAATAACTTAAATATTTTATGTTGATCATGGGTTGTCGATATAATGGATTGTAACTATAATGTTGATGGATTGTCGAATAAAAAGTCAGATTTGCAACTTATTAATTACATTGAATCTTTTGAGGTTTTCTTCTTGCTGGAAACTTTTGTTGAGGCAACTAGTATTGGCCACTTTGGTCATCTATTTGTCGATTTCAAATTGAAACGGATTCCTGCCGTTCGTGATTCGCGGTTTGGTAGAGCGAGTGGCGGATGTTTATTTGGCATTAAGAGAGTTATAGAGTATTACGTTATGTGGATTTTCTAACTGAGGGTGAATATGTTTTAGTTAAAATTCAATTTCCAAATAATATCTTGTATGTTATACCAATCTATTTAAACTGCAATCATTGGTGACGGGATTTTGTTAAGTTAAGTCTTCTAATGGAGGAATACACTAATAAGAATGTATTATTGCTTGGCGATATGAACGGTAGAATAGCGCGGCACTATAGAAGTTTCCAAAAAGTTTATTTATGGGAATGCGATGTGGCATAAATAGAGAAAGAAAATCAAAGGATAATACTGTGAACTTTAATGGCAAAAATTTGTTAGAATTATTCGATGATCAGAATATTATTATTTTAAATGGCAGAACTGAAGGAGATGTAAACGGGAATATACCTTTGTTGGGCCTGTGGGTTGCTCGGTAATTGGTTTTTGTGGTATCTCCAGTGATCCGCTTTTTTTAGTTAATGATTTCAAAGTAGACACCCAAATTTTTTCTGTTCATATGCCAATTAGTGTATCACTTTATAGTAGAGTTGAGAGCGATTTATGTGATATTTTATCTTTAGTCCCTAAATTGAATTAGTCTAATCAAAATGATGCAGTTTATCAGTTTAAAATTAATAAAATGTTGGAAAATTTTAACAGTTTGTCAAGGGATGATACTGATGCGCTACTAAACCATTTGATTAATATTATTAATGAAGTATCTAATAAGAGTTATTACAATTGTGCTCAGATGGAAAGGAAAAAATGGTATGACAAGGAATGTTTAACCTTAAGAAAAAATCCTTTTATTTGTTAAATGTATTCAGAAAATGGAATAGACCACAGGACAAATTATCTTACATAGCTTCTAACTATAAATATAAACAGCTTTGTGAAAGTAAGGCCAAAAATGATTATAGTAATATAATTTCCGAATTCGCGCAAGTAAAGGATTCAAAAAACGTTCGGGATTTAGTAAGAAATTTTAAAGATTAAACCCTTTGTGGGTAGAACGCTAGAAGTTACAGATTGGGTGGAACATTTTAGAGCCCTGTATAATCTTCCTCTGTTGGCCTCCAGAATTTCATAAGTTGAACCTTTGATTTTAAATAATGATTTAGATGAAAATTTTACTTTGGATGAATTAATGTATGTTTTAAAAAATTCTAAAAATAATAAAGCCCCAGGTATAGATCGTATTTCGTACGAATTCTACAAGTATGCTCCAGTTAAATTTATTTCTTGTTTGCTGGAAGTTTATAATGCAGTTTTTAACAAATTTAAAGCTCCTAATTCTTTTAAGGAGGCTATCATATTTCCACTTCACAAAAAAGATAATCCGAATGACCCGTGTAATTATAGGGGTATTTCTTGTGAAAACGTGGTAGGCAAAATATACTCTGGACTTTTGTTAAATAGATTTTATAATTGGGTTACTGATAAGAATATACTGAAAGAATCTCAGGCTGGGTTTCGAAGAAACTATAGTACTTTTGACAATATTTATACACTTACCAGTTTAATTGAGATGGCATTGTCCAAAAAAAGGAATAAGGTGTACGCGTTCTTTGTAGATCTGTCTGCTGCCTTTGTCAGCGTAGATAGATGGCCCCTTATTTTTAAATTACATCAGTTGGGTTTATCATCAAAATTTGTTAACGTCATTAATGATTTACTGGATAATACCAATAGTTCGGTTTGGTGTAAAAAAGATGTATCCAGCTCTTCCAAATCTGGATGGGATTGAAACAAGGAAACCTGTTAAGCCCGCTCCTTTTTTCTTTGTTTACAAACGATTTGGAGGATTTTTTGGTAGATGGCTGAATTAAGTTGAATAACGTGAAGATTAAGCTTCTTGCTTATGCAGATGACTTGGTCTTACTGGCGTCTAATGCGCACAATATGCAAAAAATGATCGAGTCGCTTTTTGAATACTGCAGTGTTTGGAATTTAAAAATGAATACGAATAAATCCAATATTATGGTTTTTAGAAACGGCGTCGACCCGCTAAATATGAAAAATGAATTTGGAGGGTAGTAAAATAGAAACTGTTAACAGTTATAAATACTTGATTAATTCTAACGCCAACCCTTTCTTATAAAAAACATTTTGGCTAAGGCTAAGGCCGGTTTAAACTCAGTCTGGGGTCTCTTTATTATTAATAGCAAAATCCCGTTTTCCTCTAAAATGAAACTTTTTTATTCCGTATGAAGAGCCATAATGTATTATAGCGCTCAAACCTGGGGTTACAAGTAATTTCAAGAATTAAGTAGTTTTCGGTGCTTTTTTATAAAAAGTTGTTTCAGTTACCACTGTATACTCCAGCTTATTTAATTTACATTGAATCAAATTTTACCACACCTTTTGTATACACACTTCAGCTTCATTTCAATTACATATATAAAACTATTAAATTCCCCGATTACAGATACCCTAAATTAATTACGCAGGAAATCATAAATCGCAATATACTTTGGTATAAGGAATTAAATAATATTATTTCTAAATATGAATTTCAATTTAAACAACACAGAGTTATGGCCATCTAATTTAAAACTGATCCAGTCCAAATTGTTTTAGATAGGAATGTATCTCAAGAGCATTGAATTCATCATCAGGCATATTTTACAAAGAATTACTTAATGTTGATTATATGAATGACGAATTGTCAGCAAATTACATCAGCTGGATAATTAAGGCTAGGAATTAATGTATTTGAATTGTAATGTTCTTAGAGAGCTGTCGAGGCATATGTGTTCTTTGTGTAATATGTCTGTGATTGAAAACTTATACCACTTTTTTGGTGTATGTCCCTGCCTCAAAGAATTTAGACTGAGATAGTTTAATAAGATTAGCCTCTCTTTCGAAGAGGTAATGCTGTATTTTAAAGGATTTAGAGGATGGTCACCTCTAATTAGATATTGTAGAGAGGCCTGGAAATATAGATACAGTCTTATATCTGAATTTAATTACTAATGATCTAATTCTAATATTTGTTTAAATTTTGCCTAGTCAGTTTCTTTAAATAAAAATTGCATAAAACAATTTGGTGAAATTAATTAAATAATTTGGTAAATTTATTTATTTAGTTTTTTTTACTTATGTGTTTGTTTATTTATCTATTGCTATACTGTTTCATTATGTTTTATGGCGAAGATATTATTTATGTTGTAAAAGCACAAACTCCACTGATGGTCTACCACCAAGCTTAGTCTTTGTAAATATTTCCTTTTTATGTATATGTGTACAGATTAATTATTGTAATAATGAAGGCATTATCTATCCATCCATCTATCTATCTCTAGTAAAGAGATTATATTCTAGACTTAAAGTCTGAAGATGAATTGGTGTTCTTGTTTTGAGAGCAACTAAGTTCAAAAATTTATTTTGTACTTTTTCTGTTAAATCAATATTTTTTTGATAGTATGGAGCCCGACGGGTGAACAATGTAATGATTTAATGGAATTGATATTAGAAAAGTGTTTACTATTTCTGTAGATAAACCGTAAGATGTTGCTTTATTGGAAGAATATATAATATGTGATGATTGAAAGACAGATTGATTCAGAGAATACCCTCCCACAGTCTCTCACCGCAGTCATTCGTGTTAATATAATATTAGAAATTTGGTAATTAAATAAAATTTTATTTGTAGCGTTGGAGAATGTAATTCAGAGCATTTGTCACTGTTTAATATCATATCACATTATTTTAATAAATATGTTAAGATTTATGGCATCTGAGCCTTATTAATTTTATGGAATATATTTTTAAGTCGTCAGCAAACATAAGAAAATTACAGCTTTTAAAAATATCAACATCATTGATAAACAAATTGAAAAGGAAAGGTCCCAGATGTGATCCTTGGGGAGCTCCAGAAGTTGCTTCAAATTTAACTGAAATAGTAGAATCAGTTTTAACAGAAAGAAAGCGATTGTCCAAATAGTTCAAGCTTATGAATAAGAAATTTGTGCGAGACTTAATCAAAAGCTTTGCAAAAATCTGTATAGATTGAGTCAATTTGGACTGTCCCAGAGTTTAAAGATTCATTGATAAAGTGAGATTTGACCAGGTCAGAGTTTACAGATCTTCTCTTTATGAAGCCATGCTGAAATTGAGAAATAATGCAAGTATATAGCGGGGAAAATTTATTTAATTAACTTTTTTGAAAACTTTGGGAGAAACCGATAATTTTGTTATACTTTGTAATTAGCATAATCAGATTTATCTCCGAATTCATGAATTGGAGTTTCAAAGGGAAATTCCCATTTAGTTGGATATGTACCAAGAGTTAAAGATGTGTTAAAATTATACTATGGGGATATGTTAATACGTTATACTGATTTTTACAAAATAAAGAAGGCAAGCCATTGGGTCAGGACACTTATACACATTAAGTTTATAAAGTCTAGAAGCAATTTCTTCTTCAGAAATATAAAAGTTAGTTATAATTAGTTAGTTAGTTATAATTATTGCAATTATTAAAAAATGCCAATTTAGTCAGAGTTGATTTTTCAGCCTTCGCGTGCAAAGAGGTGAACGATTTCAGAAGGTGGCTGAGCTGTTTTCATTCCGAGGTAACAACTACAACTAGGAAGCCCGAATGTTTTCTCTTTGAATTAATGTGCCCCCAAAAACATAAGGATTAGATATTATATTATCTTTGTTGATTTCATATAATTCAGATAATCAGTTCTCTGCTGAGATTTACAGTTTGCCTTTACTTTAATAAATATTTTTTGACATGAATTAGAATTAGTAAATTTATAAGTCAACGAGCGATTTTTTTTAGATTTTGTCGATTCTTTTAATTTTTTGGAGTTCCGGACTGAATACTTGGAATTTGAGATAACTGTAAGAGGAACTAATTTTGAAATAGAATTAGTAATTGTTTCATAAAAGGCATCAACTTGAGCGTCTAAGTCTTTAACATTATAAGTAACTGAAAAATCACAAGAGCTAAGGTGTTCTAGCAATTGATAGTACATTTTTTAAAGTTAAATGCGATTAAACTGAATGAGTTAGATGGGTTTCGATCTGAGTATAAATATTTAACGCAGGGTGGTAGTTATCAAGGGAAAATAAAGGTTCACCACTAGTCGAGCAGAGAAAGTATCAAAATTAGTAATATCAAATCAAACTGACCATAATTTGTGTCGCATAGTATTAACTTATTTAAGATTCAAGAAATTAATAAAGGAAGAAAAGAGGCACTGTGCGTTTTGATAATTGGACATACTATATCATCTTTCCATTTGGAGGCAGGAAGGTTGTAATCACTACTTAAAATAATGCGAGCTTTAGGATACTTAAAGAGTAATTCTTCACTTCGTATGTGAAATGTAAAGATCTGATGGAGAATGGGGGAATGTAAATTGAGCCAATTATAATCTGGGTATTATTAAAGTTAATCAAAGATAAACCGTGTTCTACATTTCTGTTTCTAATATTAAGGTTTATGGCTGAAAATATATCTTTTACTAAAATCATAACACCTCCTCCTTTGGATTTCTGACTAGTCAAGTTACATTTATCGTATCTATTTATTAAATATCTGTAAACATTAAACTCACTATTACCTATATCACTATTTAACCAAGTTTCTGTCAGAACAATAACATCATAATCTAAATTTATCACTGACTATTATTATTATTATTGAAAACCGGGTGCCTAATGGCTTAGGACCCTAGCCTATATGGCTTCTATCTCCCCCGTTTCCCCCCAATTCATCCACCTAAATAATCTCCCCCGGTAGTCTACTGGTCAGTCTGCAATATCCCAAGACATCTTTCAACTCCAACTCACCCAGGCAATCTCGCGAGAGTGGTGCCCTCCCAAATACACGAAACCTAGTACCAGCGAAAAGGGAACACTGACATAAGTAGTGGTATACCGTTTCCCTAGCTCCATCATCACAGTTCTGACAAATGGGACTAGGCGTCCTCCCTATATTATGCAAGTGACTAGACACCCATGTGTGTCCAGTCATACACCCACCAGGGTCCTCAGTCCTGTCCTGCTAGTAATCTGGAACCCCTTGCCTGTTTCCTTTTATAAATCTTTTAGCCTGGATGCACCCCTGCGTGTCTTCCCAGCATTTCTCCAAAACCTTCGTCTCCCAAAGTCTGATCTGACTATCACAAATCCTCGACCCTTGACGGCAAGGGCTGGCTCGGGACCGCAAAAAGATAAAGAGGATCCCTCCCTAGCCAGCCGATCCGCCCTCTCATTGCCCTCTATTCCCGTATGTCCGGGTACCCAATAGAGTTGTACTTATCGTCCGAGCTAAGGCGTTAAGCCTTCTCCTACATTTTCCCACCAATTTCGAACTCCAACACGGCTTGCTCAAAGCCCTCAGTGCGGCCTGACTGTCAGAGAATATCCGAACCTCTTTAATCTCTCCCTGCCACTCCCCCGCAAGGCAGCAGCATTCGATACTACCCACAACCTCGGCCTCGGAAGGCAGTGGCCACACACACAAGGCCACCGAACTTCCCCTATCCAACTCCTGCAACCATGATCCCGCTCCTGACAGGCCAGTTCCCTCCTGCCGAGAGCCATCTGAATAGCAGCGAATAATGCCGCTACCCGCCTCCGTTAGCCTCGTAAGGTTGTTATCCCCTAGAGTGCCAATGCTAATCTCATAATCCTCAAATTCCCATTTCTTGCTCGTCTCATCAAGAGAGCAAATTGGTTTGCTTGCCAAATCTCGTCCTCGATCCTGTGTGATCCCCCAGGAAGGTTCTCACCCATTCTTCCTTACATCTCATTCTGAGATAACCCTTCATCGCTCCACCCGCAACCCCACATACTGAAGAGGGGTTAGCTCTAGCCTCGTGGATTAACTCCTCAAGTCTTGCCCGCTAGTCTCCTGCACTGCCAGAAAACTTTCTGCCCCTTCTCGCATACATACTCAATTTGAGCCCGCCAATTCAACTTGTTGATGAGGACCCCTAGATGTTTAACCTCACTGCAAAAATGCAATTCCTTACCGAAGAGCCTAGGTCTCCTAAGCCCTTCCAATATCCTCTTCCTAATGAATAGAACTAAGGAGCTTTTGTCCGGGTTTACGGACATGCCATAGTTCATACACCACTGCTCCACGTATGACAATGCCGACTGCATCAGGTCTCTCACCACACCCTGTCACCCCTGAAAGATCACCTCATCATCAGAGTACATCTGCAGATAGAATCCCCTACGATTCATCTCCCGTAGGAGCTCATCAACGATGAGACACCATAGGTGTGGGGACAAGCTCCCTCCTTGAGGGAAACTCCTACTAACTTTCACCCTTCTCTCCACAACTCCCAAAGTAAACGAATTCTGCTAATCAGGGTCAATCGCCACTTGGAGGTCAGTTATATCATTAAAGAGGAGCAATTTGGGTTTAGGCCTGGACTCTCCACAACTGCCCAATTAGCCAGAGTTGTTGATGATATAACTGGTGCGTTTAATCTACGTAAACATACTGGAATGATTTTGAGGACATTCGAAGGGCGTTTGACACTGTCTGGCACACTGGTATAATATGCAAGATGATTAAATATAGTTTTCCTCCCTATATCACTAAAATCGTACATTCTTATTTAAACAATAGAAAACGCCAGGTTGATTTTCATTCATCTTTGTCTCAGCCTTGTAAGGCATCTGCTGAAGTTGCTCAGGGATCAATACTAGGACCGGTACTTTTCTTATTTTAATTCGCTACCAGTACCTAAGGATGTCAAAATGGCCCTGTACGCAGATGATATCGCTATCTATGCTTTGTCCTGGCGACTAGATGCCATAGTAAATAGACTTTCTAATGCAATATTAGTCATTGAAAGGTATTGCAATAAGTGGAACATCAAAATAAATCCCGAGAAAACTACGGCTATTCTTTTTTCAAAACGCAGGCCGGTGTTGTATCGACATGTTAGCTTTAGGGGGCAGACTGTGCCTTGGTCTGCTTAACACCTTGGAGTACTGTACTTAAGTACCTTGGAGTAACACTTGACAGGAAGCTGACTTTTGCCTCACACATAAAGGATAGAGTCAACAGGGGCAAAGCAGCTATCCGTATGTTATTCCCATTGCTCTGTTGGGATTCTAAACTTTCGCCAGCCAACTTTTGCCTCTACAAGGTGGTAGTAAGACCTATGCTACTATATGCTTGCCCTTCTTGGAGCTTGACCTGTCGATCCAACATCGCCTCGTTACAAATAATACAAAACAAGTTCTTAAGGTTGGTGACATCCTCCTCTCGCTATGCCCGTATTACAGATCTCCACCTGAACACAAAAATGGACTATATTGAACACCACATTAGAAAGGTCGCAATAAAATTCTTAGCAGGTATGAAGTAAGTCACAATAACCTGTGCAGACAGATAGGGGACTATGACTTGGGGGGTTAAACACTCCCATAGGAGGGTTAAACACTCCTTAATTTAAACATTATGTATAAATGCTAGGGTTTTTTATACCGGTCCTGAGAAGTGATAGGTTAGGTCCGGGTAGTCCGCTCGTTGAGGGGAGAACCTGATCAGAGAGTGGATAGGATCACTAGCTCGATTGTTCGCGCTTATGAGAATTCATATCCTGAGCACAAAGTAATGCATCGGAAGGTCCAGTGGTGGACCGCACGTTTAACTGCCTTGAATAGACAGATGAGGCGGCTAAGGAGGAAGGCTAGGGGGGAGTAATGTGGAGGAGGACTGGGAACGGTATTATAACGGTAATATTGTGTATTATATTGGTACATAATTTTGAATAAAGAATTCTTATTATTAAACCGAGAGTAAACAGTTCTCGAGGTCAGGAGGTTAACTATCCATCTGACTAGGTCCCATCCACTCCCCTCTTCTCCAATAGCACCCTTATTCTATCATGAGCCACGCTGTCGAACGCCCCTTCAATATCGAAGAACCATCCTATCCCATACTCATTTGACTTCAGCGTAAGTTCAATACTCCCCACCAAGTTATGGAGTGCAGCCTCAGTTGATCTTTCTGCCAAATAGGCGTGCTGGTGCCCATGAAAGATACTCTTCATGTCGCAGTCCTCCATTAAGAACAGATCCACCAGCCTCTCTAGTCCTTTCAACATGAAGGACGCAAGGCTGATTGTTCTGTAAGTCTTAGGGTCTAAATAGTCCAACTTCCCAGGTTTGGAAATGAACGCGACCCTACTAACTGTCCAAGCCCGAGGGATATAGCCCGTACTTAGGCTATCCCTCATTATCCCTAGCCATGTACTGCCGAACATGTTCCAACTTTCCTAATCAGCACCGGGTACAGACCATCCATACCCGGCGACTTAAATTTACTAAAAGAAGCGAATACCCAGCTCGCCCTCCTCAGAATAACCATTTTATTGGCCAACTCGTTACCCCTTGAATCGTCTCCCTGTAGGCGTTCTCTCCAACATACTCCTCATCTATCCAGCATCACCCGTAGCACCTCATCGTGGTTATAGGCGATCTGTCCATCAGCTTTCTTATGCTGTCCAGTGACATCTCTCCACTCTCACCCAAGAGCCTGAAGACCGGTTGACCTCCTGTTCCCTCTCCAGGGTTTCACAGAAAGTCCTCCAAGAGTCCCTCTTCCTTCTCCGAATCTCCCTCTTGTACTCGTCTTAATCTGATTAAACCGTTCCCAGCCCTCCTCCACATTACTCCCCCCTAGCCTTCCTCCTTAGCCGCCTCATCTGTCTATTCAGGCAGTTAAACGTGCGGTCCACCACTGGACTTCCGTGCATTACTTTGTGCTCAGGATATGAATTCTCATAAGCGCGAACAATCGAGCTAGTGATCCTATCCACTCTCTGATCCAGGTTCTCCCCTCAACGAGCGGACTACCCGGACCTAACCTATCATTTCTCAGGACCGAGGTAAATCATTTCCAGTCAGTCCTTCCCGGATTCCTAAATTTCTTCACCTCACCCATCTCGAGACGCAGGGTGATTCTCATACCTCTGTGATCGGACAGCGTCTAGTCATCCATCACCTCCCAGCCAGTCATCCAGGACAAAAATTGCCTGGAGGCCGCGGTAATATCTATGACTTCTTCCCTATTCCTAATAACAAAGGTTGTTTTCTTAACTCTATTTAAAATAAAAAGGTTTCTACTCACCAAAAACTCCGCCAGTTTCACACCTTGCCGGTTGGTATCGCTGCTTCCCCCCAAAGTGTTGTGCGAGTTGGCATCGAATCCGACCAGCAACGGTAGATTCTCTCTCTTACACCACTCCATCAAACACTCCACTGCCCGGCCTGATGGTGGCTCCTCCGAATCGTATGATAGATAGGCCGATGCCAAACCCAGCCTGCCTGTAGCCTCTCTTGTCTTGATCGATACTACCGTCAAATCTCTAAAAGAAAACTCCCTTAACATTATACACTCCATATTCTTTGACACAGGTCCTGGGCCTATCTGCTCCACAATCGTAAAATATTCTCAATCACATTCCACTCCAACCTACAACGCCTCCTCGGATGGTGTAGGGCTCCTGCATTAAACCTACCATGAAGGGTGTGTCCCTTATGTCCTCGGCCATCTCCGCCACAACTTCCCTACTCCTGTGTGTGTTGTACTGGTGAACACAGAACATGAGCAGAGTTACTTCCATCCACTCTCAATCCCGGAAGTACCAGGTTGGACTCGGCTTCTCTCTTCTTTTTTTTTAAATGTGATCCTCGTGAGCTCATAATAAGGTCTTCACTCCTTTTCCTCCAGAATCCGGAGTGAATGGGGATCTATAAAGAAAACCAACCACATAGCTTTATCCTTCTCGAAGGAGCTGAGAACTCTCCAAAGATCCGTACGCAGACCAGGATTTTGCCCTGCCAAGCGTTCCAGGAACCTCTCCAAGGGACACCTCTTACCGGGCACCCAAACGGATACCCGAATCATCTTCGGAATGTCCTTTCCCTCCAGCATGACATACTGGATTTGATCCCTCGGCGTAATGGCCTGTCGAACTGTCCAAGCCCTGGTCCTCTCATCGCCGCAAGTGATCAGGAACATGCCCTCACTTACCACGCCAGACTCCTCATATTGTGGCCACCAGCCTTCTTCAGCTGTGCCCTTCTTGCTCCCAATATCATCCAGAGCACTCACCAGTTGTGCTCTGACATGCTCCGCGTCGTCCTCGGCCATTCCCTCACCATCCGCTCTGACCACGGCGACCTGCGGCTTTTTAGGCCTCTCCACCTTCGGGCCCTTGGCCTCGGGAACGCTTTCTGGCATCTCGTCCGTGCCCTTCTTCTTTTTCTTTTTCCTCTTTTTGTTAGACTCTCTCCTCTTGGTTTCACTCGGGGTTCGCCTTTCGGTGGTCCCCTCGATTCGACCAGGGGAGGCCAGTAGAAGCTCTTCAGTACTCCTATTTAAACTCTCCGTGGAGGCACCCCTCTCCAGGCCTCTCGATGGAGAAGCCAAGAGTTTCCCGGCAGTTCCTCGAGGCTGCGCCCTCACTACACTCACCTCTATCCTCTATCTTTATGGAACAAGTAGTCATGACTGCCGGTGCGCCTTGTTCCTTAACAACCCGGGTGATTTTAGCACCCTCTTTTGCCACGGACTTGGTTGGGCCTTGGTTAATTTGTCATTCCATTATTTTATTTATTTATAGAAAGGACGGGGCATAGTGTTAGTGATATATATGTAAATGTGGTGTTGAGATGTATGGTGTATGCTGTTTCCTCATCAGGTCCCTACAACTACAGGTACCTGGCCGAATCTCCAGCGCGTAAGTCACTCACTCACAGCCGCCCCAGGTCTTCCGGTGTCCAAATAGACTCTCCGAAGTGAAAACCTGTTTTCAGAGGCTCGGAGATGAACCTCGTCAGGGCGGCGTGAGGTCACTGGTGTGTCTGTGGTGAGGAGTAAGTGAAGCTGTTTCCACGACGGGTGCAGAATAAATGTTATGTAAACTCGCCGTGGTGTCTGCCGCCAGAGCCCGATTGACTGTGCAAAAGCACGTTGTCCAGTCCCTGCGGCGTGGACGCTCGGGTTGGCTCCAACCCTACAACTGGAATCGCCTAAGCTTTCCACCAGTCGCACGGTTGTTTAGGGACCTGTCACTGACAATTGAAAATCATCTTTTTGGTTCTTAAATTACTAACATTTTGATAACACCTTACCGAAAGTTTTTTGAATTCTGTAGAGAATGATTACCAACAGTTGAAGTGTTGCTATCAGCTACAATTTGACGGATACAACATCTAAAAGAAATTTAATGTCACTCTCACTGCTTTCTTCCTATTCTGCAATTCTGATCGCACCTTCCTAAAAAATTTTCTCTGATTGGAGAATTAACTTTATTGCAACATATAAAGAATTGAAGAGTATCAGATGAACTTCCACGTATAACTTCATATATGGTCGTGGTTTGGTAGAATTGGAACGTTTCTTTCCAATGAGAAACGTTTTACAAAATGTTGAACTCATTCTTATAAATGTTTCCAACGAAATCTTCGAACGATCACTAACAAACCTCAGGGTGGCTCCTTGGAAAGGCCTAGTGGGAACAAAATTGCTTTTGCAAATCTCTCACCTCTTCTCCTACACACTCGTTCACGACCGTCTGGAGCCATTAAGGCAAATCGGGACTCATCAGTAAACATACACTTGCCCACTGCTCGATAGGCCAATTGATGTATTTGGTCAAACTCAAGGCGAGAAATTCGGTGCTCTCTATTTTGTTCTGGCCCTCTTGTGGGGGTGAAAAGCCATCAAGCCTTGCTTATTCAATCTCCTTGAGCTGTTCTCTCAGAAGTTTAAACACCTCGCACTATTTGAAGATGAACTACTTCAACAGCTGACAGCTGAAGATTTCTTAAAACTATCAGTGTCAAAAAACGGTCGTCCCGCCTTCGTTCAGTGGCCTTTGGACGCCTGAGCCTGGCCTTCTTGAGTATGAGCCTGTTTCTCTGTAACGCTGCACTGCATCTCGCAGAGTTTGGTAGGGAACACCAATAGCATTGGCTGCATATCTAATGGGGCGGCCGTCATGAATAAACCTTCGTGCAACATCCTCGGCACCAAAAGGCATTTTGAAATTCTAATTTTCAATTTTAATTTTCTTAGTCAAGGGAGAAGCTAAAGCGAAGTTAAAGCAAATAAAAAATCAATTCGAACTGAATCACAATAAACAAATTGATAATAAATGAACACAAACTAATAAACATTTTTTATTTAATTTTGTTTAATGCCACAAGTATAAATGTACAAAGTCCAATTTACTCTAAAAATGTTGGCTATTAATTGTCAAAACAATTTGACATTTGTTAATTATTGACAATAATATAATATTGGTTTGGTCTAGAGAAAACAGACTAGACAATATTATTTTATTTATAAAATGTAATTTTTAAAGTGGCCGTAATTTTTTGCCGGTGAATGTATATTTCTAAGCCGAGGGCTTTGTTAAATCATGCTCTTTTTCAAATCATGTAATGAAACTTATTTTTGACCGAGATAAATGGCATCTTCTACATATCTCAGTTTCTTATTATTTATTATTATATGTTCTCTAGCATCATTGGTTTAGTTTCATTAAATTTAACCCTGCTTCTCCACTTGCCTGGGACATTTCTTCTACCCTCATTTAGAGTTCGCGAGCTGAGTCGGCCAAGTTTATTAACATCGTCCACAAAGCGTAAATGGGACAACCTGACACCATTTACATTTATTCCGTTTATTCCATTTATTGCCAGCCCAGTTTGTGAACACTTCTTCACAGTAAGAGATGAAGATTGTTGGCAGAGGGGATCTTCCTGCCTGACCCCTTTTTCTATTTAAAAGCAGTTTCCTTTACTTACTTTACATTGCCATAACTTTTCTGGATTAAATTTGAAAATTTGGATGTACTACTTGATTGGAAAGAGCTTTATATAAATTTTTCTGATTCACCATATCAAAAGCTGTTTGGCAGCCAACCAAGGCAATGTTACAGAGTTTTCTGGTACCTGTTTTTCTCAGTTATTTGATTTAGAACATGAGTCTGAACATGAACCGCTAATAGATACACAGATAGATAAGATCTTTTATTTACACAAAGAGAAAAATATAAAATAATAAGTTGCTATATAAAACTAAAAATACTACAATAAAAGAACATACGCTAGGCCAAAGACCATCCGCAGAGGTTTTTGTTTAGAGAGGTTATTGTTTTTTTTTTCAGTTTTTCACGACTTTCTCAAAAATGGCTACAACAATTTTCTTTAAACTTGGTACACTAACTTCTTTCATAAGTACCGATGACTTTTATTTGTAACATTTCCTGGGAGAATTCATTTTTTCGGAGCGTAATGCTTTCCTCTGAAGTGCCACTTCAGTGCAATGTATGGTTTTAGCATCTATTTCAGGTCGCAGTGCAATATCCACTCAACATTTACATTATTATAGATTAGAACTATTAATAGAATTCCAAATTTGATGAAAGTAGGCAAACCGGAAGTGCGACTTTGCACAATATGTTTTTGGATTTATTCCGAAAACAGCGATATAACGATTTTCTTTAAATTTGAAAGGCCCAGTGCAAAGTTTGTCACTTGTATTCTAAACATCCCCCCACTCCCCCCCAAAAAAAGAGAAAGTAAAAAAAAAAGGTTTCAGATGGGTTATGGGGGCCTCTACGTAGGTTAACTTTAAACTGGTGATACTTTGTCTTGAACAGAGTGCGCCCACAATGTCCATCATTTCTTTAATTTTTAACCCTTACATACAGATGTGTTAGACATACCCTACCAACTTTTTTTATGTCCAGCACAACGAAACTTTTGTAAACATTGCAATTTTAAAGAATTTTTTAAAATTAATTTGTATTTATTGGAGTATGAGGAATTCGTAAGATTTCACATCAGATTTTTGTTTACAACTATCGATGCATTTTTATACAAGTGTTTTATTATATTAATTAATTTATTGCTCATGTCAAATTGTGTGACTTAGTCCAAAATAAGTTATGATTAATTCTGTCAAAAGCTTTTTATAATCGACAAATGTTACAAATTTAATAGGTCAGAGTTTTTACAGCCAAGTTTAAATTGAATTAAACCATTTAGCAACACTAAATTATCTAGACAGTTTATATTTTTTCAAAGTCTACACTGAAATTCAGGGTAACATTTTCTTCACTCAGTTGTGATATCCTTTCCGAAACTATATTTAGAGAATATTTTTACCCTCAAGCGTGCGAGAATTCAGTGTTCGATTCTTGAGAGGATGGTGTTTACCTAGTATCGTGAGAGAAAGTGCTGAGCTACAGGTAGTAACGAAGATCAGAACTGAAGGCTTGCTTACCACACACATCCAATTAAAATAGCCATCTGGCAAGTGTTGGCCCTCCATGGGCTGTTGAGATAAAGGTTGAATAATATAAACCAATATTAATCATGAAAATCACTTACTTAGTTGAGGAAGCTCTCCTCCTTCCTTCCTGTTCCCATAGCCAAAATAATATCCATAGGAAAATGAATAGAATATTTCCCTCGCCTTGCCTTCTCTGACCTGAAAAAATATATTTATTCAAATTGCCCAGCTGTAGCCTTAATGGCCGTTTTAAGACAGTTTTTCCAATCAGTAAAAAATTGCGAGCTGCCCGCAAAAGATTCTTTCTTCCAGGCTGTTCAGACTGGAATGTGGTCTGTGACAAGCCATTGTCCAAAGATATGACCGTATATATACTGTATTCAAAGGGAACGAAGTCTGGGCTTGCTATGAGCCAATCTGCATTACGAATAAATTCAGGAACATTCAATCATCGTCGCCACTCTTGGTGGACCTCGCCTTGTGAAATAGCAATCATCTTGCTGTGAAACACCCAATAAGTACTTGAAAACGCTTTGATTTAGAGCTTTTACTACGAGTTTTAAAGTAGCCTCTTGGTAATTCTTGGCTCAAGTTTTGATACTTTTTAGAGAAATATTTTCTGTTGTTCCCAAAAGCCCATTTCCACCAAGCGACACCAGCAGATTATACCCTCTTTTAACTGTTATCACTTCCTGTGCTTATCTAGAGCTCTTGCATGTGCCTATCATTAACGGTTAAATTTTTCCTTTCTGCAGAAAATATTTTCATGAGTAAACAAAATTTGCTACAAAGTAATCGCTGAAAATGAACTTGAGATCTCTCTTGGCTAATTTGCTTTATATCTGGTCCCCAGGTTGCTATTAATCAGTCTCTGAGATGCCCATCTCATGATTTTTTTGTTTCTCAAGAGGGTTTCTTCTGATCCGTGCTGCCACAATTTTAATCGTGTTTTCTATACGAACTATACGAGGACGCCCGGTCACTATCAGAGAGGGTCTCGCTGTACGACGTAAAGGTACAACAACACATGGCTGGATGAAGTGTTACCAGAATCTGAGCAACTGATTTGCCTACCTCGTAAAGAGCACTACAGCAGTACGGTTTTCTTGTCAGCCCTCTCCATTTTAATGAAATGATAAAAAATATATACTAGTCTAGCATTTAAACCTTCACTAATAAGATACAAAGTACAGCTAATTAGATAACAATATATACGATATAACCTATGTAATGCTTGATTAAACTTCAATATTAGTGTTTATGGTATGACTAGGTATCAAGATTTCCAACTTTTGCAAGGATTTCCAACATTGATTTTTAGGAGGTTACTGTAGAAGTAGAACCTACAAACTGCCACTTCAGTGAAACAATGCTGAACAGTCTATCAAGTCTTAAGGACATTCAACTTGACACAAATTCCAACCATAAGAAATTGTTCGCTTAGATCGTTCCTGTGTAAATTCAGTTGATGAAGAGAAAAGCGCGAGCGTGCTACAACACTGCCAGTTTCTCTTATTCCTATTTTTTGAGTTAGTTTTTATATATACAAGTTTTATTATAATTGCGAAATGCTTTGTTTTTTTGTGGCACTTCCTTCCGGTATTTTTGGCGCATGAGGGAGCAAGAGGGGATGATGGTGCGCTTGAATGTGTACGTGCGACCCTAAACCCGACTAGTTCACATATCAGCATCTCTCTGTGAATAGTGTATGGATCTGCAATAGTATCATGAATCTAATTTTAAAAGAATTTATGTAAAAATAAACAATGGGAAAAGAATAAAATTACAAAAGCATCAATTTAAAAATAACATTTTAAAAGAATTATAATATTAAACGAATCAATTGAAAAGAATAAAAATATTAAAAACAAACTGAAATGCATAGAAATTCATATTGTTAAGAAAAATCAAATTTCTCAGTGTATGTCACTTTGCTAGAATAATATTTTAAATAAAGGGGGGCCCATATATGTGCACAATTAATATGCAAAGTTTAAAGAAAATCGGTAGTCATTTTCGAGAAAATAACGTAAAACGGAAAGAACCATTCAGTAAACGCATTAACGGTTCATAGATTTGACCAGATTTTTTTTACCTAATGCAACAGAGGTAATCTAAATGGAATATCAGGTTTGTGCTTCCAAAGATTTTTCGTTTTTTAGGTATTTTGTTCACACACACAAACTGAGGGGCGAGAAACAGATCGTTTTCGTACTCGGGTATCTCAGAACAGTCATTCCAGTTGAAGATTACATATACTTCTAATGTGCAGTGAGACGATTAGCTTAGATTATTACATTGGTCAGTGTGCAACTCTAATGCCATTTACCACGCTGGAGTTTATTGATTAAGAAATGCATTTTTAGAATTATTTGCAGATAAATCTATCAGCTGGCATTGAAATATAAAAAAGCAAGCCTTCATCTTGAAAGAATCATACGGTATAAAGTATACAACTTTGATAGAATGGTCCGGAAAAATTATCTGTACACATGAGAGGGGATGATTTATTATAGTTCTTTTTGGTAATTCTTGAGTGATTACCGTACATAAATTATGAGCTAAAAGTCAGGGATTACCAGTTCTCTTTCTTGTATGTGTGAACAGAGAAAGGAAGGTGGAAATGTCAATGTCACATTTAATAGTATTAGATTAGAAGAAGAGGGTATGCGAACTAATAAATATAACTCACTAAACCTGCTTTACCGGTACTTCCTAAATCAGTAACTTCCTTCCTTTCACTTATGAGGTTATTATTGTGTTGTAGAAACTTCCGGTGATTGTTTTGATTCTTACTTAAAATATCTCTAAAAGATACATCGCAAGAAACTCAAATTTGATCATCAAAATTCATCAACTGGAAGAGTCACTTTAATAAAGAATTTCTTTTTAAATTTTGTTTTGGCTTTTTGCCATTTTCTCGAAAATGGTTTCACAATTTTCCTTAATCTTTGCTTATTGAATGAAGGCATAAAGGCTTATCATCTTTGTTTGCTATATTTTTCCGGAGGGTTGCGGTTGGCGGTGCTGCAACGCTTAGTTTACCGCAGAGGGTCCTTCATTGTAGTGTAAGGTTTAGTGACCTAGCAAATATTAAGTACAATAAATGCTAGCATCGTTAGAATACTAAGTTTCAAGTAAATCTTAATCCGGAAGGGCTTAAATCTTAATCACGAGAACGGCTCCAGCGGTTTCTTTAAACTGTAAGTGCTAACATCGCACACATTCGTTTATATTGTTTTGCGTATTTATTTTGGCCAGTAGAGTTGAGAAATAAGTTTTAAGACTTTTCGTCTATTAAGTTTTGGCTATTTATGTACGCTAAGCCCGTTGTTGATAAATAAATTTTTATAGTTATACCAAGGAGGCTAGATGTCTCTGGGCAGAGAGATGCTCCGTTAAAGCAAGGTATCTGTCTGGCAGTGCTAGTTTTAATGACAGTACTTCACTTGGAAGGGTGACGCCTCTCCCGGCCAAACGAGCAGACCCCATTTCCTGTAGAACACGTTGCTGGCCATTATCCAGAGCTATCTATTTTTGTTCTTCCTCTGTCTCCATCTCTCTCCTTACCGCCCCTTCCCCACCCTCTCTGCTATTTTACCTTTCTTCAAAGCAATCCTTCTTTTCTCTATCCACACCAACTATACAATCTGACACATGGGACTTTATCTTTCCAGTTTTTAATGTAAACTTTCTCAGTAAATAAGAATAGTGAAATCACAATCTGTTGTGAACCATTCAGACGGCTTTCTCTTATTGCAATTGTAACGATTCTAATTGAGTCTTTACACTTGATCTGAACTGCAATTACTGAACGTGTAAATAAACATGCACATCAATATAGGTGGCAGATCTCTGGCTAATAGTTAGCTATTAGCTTTTTGGGCACTAGGTTTACATTAATGTAACTACACTGGTACGGAGCGACCGGCAAAACTTTGTAATGATAGTTAAAATCAAGATCCTAATTCACAGATGTCTCCAACAGAGTAGATTCCTTTGGCCCGGGGATCCTAGCCGGACATTCTCATACTTCCGTCACAACCATGGCTGGTTCGTTTGCGGATAGAACAGTACTAATTTATTTACCACTAACAGATTCTGTCATACGTGCCCATACCATAGGAAATCATCACTGAGGAATTAAAAGTCTTAAACTACAGAAATCTATTAGCAAAACTAAATACGAAAACGACAGTACAGTTGTGTATGCTGTTTGGATTTGGAAAAAAATTGTTGCAGCTGTAGTCGTGAGAATTCAGAAAAATTTAGAAAACTATTGTAAAGTGGTGCTGCCGATATACCCATTTCTAGGCTATGTATATATATTACTGTGTATACCGATTATTCTAGCTATGTATGTATTAGACACTATTTTGCTTTATTTATTTATTTACATTTAACGGATGTAAATCCATTTACAAAATAAGAAATCTGGTGTGAAAACTCACGCAACCTCTTTTTCACAACTTTCTCTTTCTAAAATTGTAATTGACAAATATTATAGTTAGTATACCAAATTTAATGAAATTCATCGAGGTTTTTATGGAGAAAATCGCGCAAATTGAGAAAACTGTTCATTAAAAACGCACTTTCGGTTTACTAATTATCTTGAAACTGGGAATTATGGCAATCTATTTAGTTCTAATTAATTTTGTTTGAGGAAAACATATCCCCCCTCCCCGCAAAACCCCCTTAAATGACTTTAGCCGGAGAAATGTTTCAAATAAAAGTTGTAGCTCTTTTCTTGTGTAGTTCACAAGAGATCTACAGTTAGTTTAAAGAAAATCGTTGGAGCGGATTTAGAGAAAATAACAGAAAACTAAAAAATACTTTTCTGTAAAAACCGATTGTATAATAAACTGAAATAGCACTTTAACTAACCCCATCACTTCCCTAAAAGCCGCCTTGTATAAATTTTCCCAAAGAAATTTTTCAAATAAAAATTATAGCACTTTGTATGTGTAAATGATATTTCAAGTTTAAAGAAAAACTTTAGAGCTATTTTCGAGAAAATGGCAAAAAAAGTGAAAAATTTATTCAGTAAAGTGGTACTTCCGGTTGGAGAATTTTGATTGACAACTTACTGTCGCATCTCATGGTGATCAAGTTTAAACTTGGTGCGAATTTTCGTTTATGAGCTATGCTATTCAAATACATACACACACTCGGATAGAGTATAGATCATTTTCTAAAAACCACTTTTTTTGGACTCAGGGGACCACAGAACGTCTATTTCCGGTGAAAAATCATATCGAAAATTTGACACGATTACAATACTTATATTTCTAGGGATAACAAAATAGTAAATTACTTTAGGAAATAAGGAGGAAGTAAAAAAAAAATTACCTCAGTGAACTCGAATTACCTAAAAAGACCTCAAATATATTACCTAAAACGACCTCAAATATAAAGGTATAATCAAACAAGAATTAAGCGGTAAAAATATTGAGCTATTTACAAAACTCATTTTTCTATATAAATATTGAGCTATATACAAAACTCCTTTTATACATACGTACATATATGCAAATAAAATATATGTGTAAAACGATATCCCGCAGGGAGCAGTTGTAGACCGCACACCCTCACCAGAACAGCATATAAAGCACGAACCAACACACGTACCCTCACATAAACACAAATAAATGTAAATACATTCATACATAAATACACACACGCACACAAGGCAATATCATCACTCACCTTAGGGTTTCCGTCCCTGAGTAGCCGCCCCGGATGGGGAAGCTGGCCTGGCAGCTTTAAGGAGGCAGCCCCTCCACTAGGCTAGGAGTAAGGGCTAATTACCCATAACCCCGAATTACATAACGATTACGAAACCTCCAAAAGCAGAAGCCGGCCTGATTTTTCGGAGACGACCAAGCAGGAAAAAGGACCAGCTTGAACTTTGGATATTGGAATGTTTTATCTTTATACAGACCTGGAGCTCTTCAAGTGTTCCTTACAGAACTGGACAAGTATCGTGTGGACATAGCAGCTATCCAGGAAATCCGCTGGACTGGAGAAGGACTGTTAGAAAAAAAGCATCACGCCATTTATTATAGTTGCCATAAAAACTATCATCAGTTCGGAACAGGATTCATTGTTAACAAAAGAATGAGGGAGCAGGTGATTGACTTTGAACCAGTTAGTCCCAGAATATGTCGCCTACGACTATTCTAAGAGGAAAGTTTTTCAACTTCAGCCTCATCAGCTGTCACGCCCAACGGAAGTATCCGATGATGAGGAGAAAGATACATTTTACGATCTGCTCGAATGGGTTGTTGACAAATGCCCAAATCATGATGCCAAAATCATCCTTGGCGATTTCATTGCAAAAGTGGGAGAAGATAATGAATACATAACCACAATAGGTACTCATAGGCTGCAAAACGAATGACAACGGCATGAGAATGATAAATTTCGCTGCCTCAAAAACCTAGTAGTTGGAAGTACCCTCTTTCCGCAGAAAAAAAATCCATAAGGCAACGTGGAGATCACCGAATGGGTGACGCAAAATCAAATCGTCCACGTACTGATAAGTAACAGGCATAGATCGAGCCTGATGAACGTGCGGACATTTAGGGGTGCGAATGTGGACTCGGACCACTATCTTGCAATCGCTAGAGTGAGAGCGAGAATAAGGAGCGTAAGTTCGACAAACAGCCGGAAAATTAGGAAGATTGATGTTTCAAAACTTATAGATGTGAAGATCCGAGAGAAATATCAACAACTATTTGGGGCATACATGGAAGTCATCTACTCCAGAAGATCTTGACAGCAGATGGGAAAAATTTTCCGATGCCCTGAATAAAGCTGCACAGAGCAGCCTTGGTTTTGAGGAAAAACCATCTAGGAATCCGTGGTTGGACGAGGAGTGTGAGAAAATCACTCAAGAAAAAATAAAGCATATAAACAGATGCTTCAAAGAAGATCAGCCAGGGCATTCAGGGAGGAATACTGCGCCAAAAGGCGAGAAGAAAGTGGATGTGGCAACAATTCGTACCTCAGTTCATGAAGTTTTGCCATGGCAATAACACTTGTGTGCGGGCGGGCGTTGTCCTGATGAAAGATGACTTTCTTCCTTGCCAAACCAGGCCTTTTTTCGCGTATCTTTTCCTGTAGTTGGTCTAGGAGGTTTGCATAGTATTGCCCCGTAATTGTTTGGCCAGTAGGAAGATAATCTGTCAGCAGAATGCCTTTTGCATCCCAGAAAACTGAGGCCATTACCTTTCCGGCCGAACGTACTGCTTTTGCTTTCTTTGGTGGTGGTGACTCAGCATGTTTCCACTGCTTTGACTGCTGTTTTGTCTCTGGGGTATAGTAGTGAACCCAAGTTTCATCTGTAGTCACAAACCGGCGCAAAAAATCTTGTTGGTTGCGCTGAAAACGGGCCAGACTTTGTTCGGACATTTCCAATCTGGTGCGTTTATGGTCCAATGTCAAGAGCCGCGGCACCCATCTTGCCGATAATTTTTTCATTCCTAATTCTTCGGTTAAAATGTGATATACCCGTACAGATGACATCCCTATCGCTTCAGCAATCTCTCGCACTTTCAGTCGACGATCCTCCATGACCATTTTATGCACTTTTGCGATAAATTCTGGGGTCGTAGCACTTTTTGGCCGTCCACTACGCGGATCATCATCTAAGCTCTCCCGACCAAATTTAAACTCGCTGGTCCACTTGGCAACAGTTGAATATGAAGGAGCAGAGTCCCCCAGTGTGTTCTGAAAGACGGCATGAATTTCCTCTGCTTTCATACCTTTCTTTACAAAGTACTTAATCACTGCTCGAATCTTAGTTTTTTCCATTGTCACAAATCACTACGCGGGAACAACAAAGATTCGTCACTACCACTGCAGCAAGAGCACTGACGCGCCACGTGTTCACTCACAAAGGATGTGTGATTATTGCGCGGGAACCTCGTTGCTCTAGCACTGACATCTAGCGGTGATTCCGAGAACTTTTCAAACTACCCTCGTATATTGTTTTTGTTGAGGTGGTATGTATTTGTTTGGTTGTGGTTTGCGTGCGATATTTATAGGACCGGAGGGGAAGTACGTCCTTTCCGGAAGTCTTATTAATGGTGTCCTTGATAAGAGTTTGTTGTAATGTGTTGGTGGTTTTTGTTTGTAGTAATCATCTCTTGGCATTGGTAAATTTTGTTTATAGTAGTCATTATTAGATCCTTTTAAGTATTGGAAATCATTGCGGAGTAAACAGTCTAATTCAGTTAAGGTCTGTGGGTTCCGTGTGGCTAAATTGTTTCTAAGAGGGTCATTTAAGGAGACTATTTTGTGTAGTACTACAAGTTTCTCATTCTGTCCGGCAATAATGCAAGAGTTCTGTATTTCTAAAGCTAGTTTTGTTTATAGGAATGAAATTTTTCAATAATTAGGTTAACAAAATCTGACGGATTCTTATTAACAAATTTGGTGTACATTATATTATGTCAAGCAAAATACTGCTGGATGTTTGCTTGTTCCCGAATTTTGAGACTAAGAATTGCTTTAATTCACCCCAATTACTAAAACTTAATTCTTGGACTGCTTCGGCCGCTTTGCCTACTAATTTTCCTTTTATGTTTATGAATGCTAATCTTTTATTTTGGAGTGAGACTGGGGGTTGAATACTCTCTATTAATTCATTTATTTCTTCTACCCTGCTAATGAAATGACTCAACTGTTTTCCATTCCAATTGAAATGCGGAATGGTATCAGTGAATGCTTTTAAGTCCGCGATAGTTGCCATTGTAGCTTTTTCCGGTATTTGGATTGTTAAGTTATTTAAGTTTCTTGTTAATTCCTCAATTTTTGTTAATATCAATGAAAAAGAACTTGAAAATATTTCTCAATTTACAACAATGAGCTTAATTGTGGCAAAATTGTCGTTAGTAACAATAAGTATTAAAAAGCAATGTCAAGTATTAAAAACAGACTCACAGTGTTGATATAAGGATGACGGACTGCATACTCGTATTTGCGGGTTCTCTTGACGATGTGAAGGCTCGCTTGATCGCTAATCGTTGAGACGAATGGAGAATTGTATTCAGCAATTTTCCCGATCTTGTAGTTAAGACCTACCGACTGCGCCATTTATATTATTAAAGTCAATAGATGTGTTTTTAAAAAACGTTATTTCTTTTAATTACACTCTATATAATTAATAATATTAAATATTCAACTTATAATGTTAATTTTCATTTAACACGCTAGTTGGGAACTCTCTGCCCTTTCCCTATGAAAGTACAATTAGAATTCAAATTAAATTCTCTTCTCTTCTCTCATGTCTGGACTAGTTACATATATAGCAGTAAAGAGGGGGTTTCTTAGTAATGCACACTTGCATTATTGCTAGCACTACAGAGTGATAACGGCAACTTACATCTAATTATGTTATGACCTATAACTTATACATATATATATATAGAGAGAGAGAGAGCGAGAGCGAATTTAAATAATTAAATTGTTGATGCCCACCGGACCTCCAACACATATTTCTACTAAAACTCCATTGAAAGGACCCCAATATTTTCTATTATACTAGCAAGAGAATACCTCTTTAATTTACCTCAAAATTAGCTTTAAAATACTTAAAAATCTGGTATGAAACACTCACACAACTTTCTCTTACTGCAATTGTAACTGACAAATTTTATAGTAAGTAATTTACCAAATTTAATGAAATTCGTTGAGGTTATTTTGGAGAAAATTGTGAAAACTGAAAAACCTGTTCATTAAAAACACACTTCCGATTTACTAATTTTCTTGAAATTCGTAACTCTGACAATCTATTTATTTCTAATTGTGCAATCAACTATTATAGCCCTTTAAAGGAAACCCCACCTTCCCCAAAAACCCCTTAAATGACTTTCCCTAGAGAAATGTTTCAAATAAAAGTTGTAGCTCTTTATGTGTGTAGTACACATAATTAATTTAAAGAAAATTGTTGAGCCGTTTTAGTTAAAATAGCAGAAAAGTGAAAAATACTTTTCAGTAAAAATGCACTTTCGGGCATCCTACTTTCTTCAAACTAATTATTTCAACAACATACTTAATTCTAATTAATATTATTTAAATGACGGAATTGCATAATAAACTAAAATAGCACTTTAGAGGGAAACTTATCCCTAGCCCTCCCCCAAAAGAACGCTTAAATGAATTTTCCCTGAGAAATGTTCACAAGCTGTACAACTATTTTGTACAGTCGTTGCTTGACCCTTCAAACAGTCAACATCGGTAAAAAGTGTCTGTGTATTGGACTGTGCTCTATTCTCAATTCTTTAAATTTTAGTTTAAATTTATTTTATTTTATTACCATTAGATTAAAATTTTAGTCTAAAAAGTGATTTTAGTTTATTTTTCATAATTATTACTGTGGCTCTTTTTTTTCTTTTTCTTTTTCATTTAATTTTTTTCTTCCTTATTTATTTATTATTATAATTAAAACCTTCTTTTGGTGAAAATGTCTGCGTGCAGCGGGGGCGCTGGACCCCCGTCTACAAATACAAAGTCAGATAAGTTACATGTTGGTGACGGCAGTGCCGATAACATGTCTGTGTCACTAATACTACAATTAAGATATGTGAGAATGATACTGACAATATGGAAGTGGAACAAATTGTTTCTAATCCCAATATGACATCTAATTTAACCCCAAAAACCTTTAGTGAACCTACGGTACTAGGTAATAAAAGATGTGGGGATGCAGTGTTGAGTAGCATTAGTAAGGTTTATGTTCATGAAAACAGAATTCCTATTAAAAATCAATCACCTAGTAAATCAGATTATATTAATAGAGCCGTTAAAAATCGTTACCGTAATACTGACAAAGGTCCGTTTGTGGTTAATTTAGAAGGTAATAAAGGCAACTTAGGTAAAGTACATAGGATGGCCTTTGGTAAGTGGCTGTTTAAGTCATCAAGCGCACATAAAGATGAAATAGTCTATATTATAATGTCAAAATAGAATGAATGTAACAACACGTACACCACAGGCTGCCAATAATTTATTGAATCTTGAAATTCTCAAGGAAAGAGAAATAACTGCATACATTCCTAATTTTAGAGTCCAATGTACTCGCGTAATCAGGATGTTGATGTTGACTTAGAGGACCATGAAATACTGACTGAACTCATATCTCCTTCACCCCCCTATTGGCATTAGACGTCTTACCCGTAAAAAATATATAAATAACAAACTGTTGACTGAAAAATTACCAGTATGTTTCATTAATTTCGATGGACAAACTCTTCCACAGTACATACGTTTCTTTGTATGGAGCAAAATGTAGAATAGATCCTTACCTTACCTTCTAGACAGTGTAAAAATTGTTTACGTTTCAGACACTCTGAAGATCAGTGTCGAAGCAAAACCAGGTGCGAGCACTGCTCGGAAAATCATAATGTTAGTGAATGCCCTCTATCTGAAGCTACCATGCCTATTTGTGTTCACTGTAACGGTGAACACAGATCTACATTCCGAGACTATCCCGTTAAAATAGCGCAAAATAATGAAATTAAACATAAAATAATAAATAAAAGTTCTTTCGCCATGGTCACTAGAAACAAATTTGACCTTCTGAGTGAGGAAGAATTTTCTGAATTAACTGAGGCCAGTTCGACAATACCAATCCTAAGAAAACCAGCGAAAAAATCTTATAAAATTAGACCCGTCGAAACAGTTTCGTGATTCAGTAAAATCAAAAACATTTGATGACATTCCAATAGTTTACAGTATTAATGGCGAACAGATAATAAAACAAACAGAAAATACCGACAGACAGACAAACTATCAACTTAATTAAACAGAATTTACAGACAGACAAACCAACAATAGAAAATACTCAAGATCGTAGTGTAGATTATATATTACACTTGATACATAAAATAAATAATTTACATTCCACCAAAAATGAAATATTAAAATTCATAACGTATAATTTAGAAGAAATTCTTGCTAAATTTATTAATAGTAGTAATAATACTATAGATTCTCCTCAATTAATACAAACTAGCATCACGACTGGCAAACATGAATTACAAAGTACACACACACAATACTACACAAAGCAAACCATAACTATCAGTTCTAGTACCAACTTCACAATTCTTTATACATTTATTACAAACACTCACAAATGAATTCCATACTTAAAACATTTTTAACTTACTAAAAGAATTTACAAGATTTTGGTTTAACTATTAACAAAATATATTTTAAAATACATTTTTCATGATTAAAATTTTGCAAATAAATATACGGTCAATCGAAAGTGACGAAAACTATTTAGAATCGTATTTGAAGATAAATAAAGTAGATATAGCGGTAGTTTCAGAAACTTGGTTAAAAAAGAAGCGGAATTTCAGCGTATCGGGATACGACATTGTGAGGGCCGACAGAAATGACGGCTATGGAGGCTCGTGTATAATTATTAAAAACCATCACAATTATAAAATTTTAAATGTCCAACAGTCATTTAATAATAACAAAATACAGACGAGCACAATATCCCATCAAATTGATGGAATTAGAACTTATAATTTTATCGATATATTGTGCCCCAAAACATAAAACTAAATCCAATGAGTGGGCAACACTTTTTAAAAGCTTGAAGAACCCAATTATGATTGGCGGAAATATGAACGCTCATCATTCTAGCTACGGTTGTGTACTGAATGATTACGAAGGCACCGAACTAGTAGATGCAATTCATAATGAAAATCTTTGCATCATCAATGATGGCACACCAACTCTTCTGCATAGACCAAACAGACATCCATCGGCAGTTGATCTCACTAATTATTCGCCGTCTCTTGCTACTAGATTGGAATGGTTTGTCATAGAAGAACCATTTGGATCTGACCACATGGGCATACTAATAAACATTAACAATAACAATAACAACAACATCAACAACACTTACAATAACAGTAATAGTAATCCCTTGCCTAACAAAAAATGGAATGAGAAGCTGGCTGACTGGAACAGCTACGCATTGTTAACAGAAAAACTTTTAGCAGAATTAAAACTAGGAGAAGACCCTCAGTCCAATTACAACAAATTCATAAATATTATACCTACAGCCTCAGATCAATCTATTCCGCAAATAAAGCCATATCTAGGACATAAAACAAAATCCCCCCTCCCAAACTGTGGTGGGACAAGGAGTGTGACAGACTGAAGGAAAATAACATTTCAGCTTTTAAAACGTATAAGAACTCACCTATGTGGGCTAATTTCATCAAGTGTAAAAATGCTACAGCTCAGTGCCGTCGAGTATACAAAATAATGGATAGAATTCTGCTCTTCTTTGAATAAAAATACGCCAGTAAAAGAGATTTGGAGTAGGGTGAAGGCCCTCAGGCATGGCTTCCGTAAGGCGATGGCTACAAGTGGTAAGTGGGTCACAGAATTTTTGAATTCCTTGACCCCTGAAATAGTTCCTGAGCGGTACCAACTGCCAGAAGTATCAGATAACTCTCACGTATTAAATAAACCTTTCGGTTATCCAGAGCTGCTTCAAGCGATCAAAGTTAACACAAACACCTCCCATGGGTGAAGATATGATCCACTATCCGATGTGTAAGCACATCTCACGGAATCAGGGAAAAAGACATTATTCCACATTCTGAACGTAATTTGGACCAAACATGTAAGGGTTGAAGATTGGAGTAAACAAGTAGTCGTACCATTGTTAAAGCCAGGAAAAGATGCGGAGCGATATGAATCATACAGACCAATAGCCTTATCCTCTTGTGTCGGGAAAATATTCGAGAGGCTGTTAAAAACAAGATTGGAATGGTGGATCGAATCTGAAAGTAAACTTTCTACATATCAAAACGGATTCAGGAAAAAACGCTGTACATTAGATGCACTGTCCACTTTCGTAATGGAAGTACATAATTCATTCTGCGATAACAAGTTTATGGTCGCCGCAAATCTGGACCTAACAAATGCGTACAACAACGTGCAGATTCCAATACTTATACATAAAATGTTATCCAGTAGCACCCCTACCAGGATCGTTCGCCATGTGTATAACTTTTTTTCGACACGTACCCTACAAATAAGATATAATGGGAAATATATGGACCTCGACAGACACATGTCGGCCTTCCTCAAGGAGCTGTATTAAGCCCACTGCTATTTAATATGAACACAGCAAACTTGGGTGAATCTATAGGAGCGGAAATCAGTGTCTCACAATTTGCTGACGACATAATACTCTATAGTAATCACAAAGTATTGGAGGAAGCTATAAACAAACTTGCTAGAGCAATGAAACTATTTGACAGATGGTGCATTAACAAGGGCCTCCTGCTTTCCGAAGAAAAGGGTAGCGTAACTGTCTTCACTCGTGAATGGAGGTATTCTATACAATCTCCATTGAAACTTGGAAATTACCATTTACGAATAGAACCAGTAATGAAAACACTAGGCTAGGTATGTTCATTGACGGAAAACTTCTCTAGAAACAACATATAAATTACATCATTAAAAAGTGTAAACAGTGTATTAACATTGTAAGATGTATTAATCATGTCAATTATGGGGCTGATTTAACAATATCGCTAATGATATACAGGCAGTTGGTATTGTGAAGACTAGACTATTACCAATTCCTTTTGTTATTACCAAATATTTACCAAAACATTTTACAGAAAGGTAAATCAACTCATTTAATCTGGGTGAAGGGACCTATAGGGTTGAGAGGAAATGAAATCGCTGATGTTAGGCAAAGGAAGCCATAACACGACAAGAGGTATCTCCAAACTCACTTTTAGCATCAGACATAAAAAATTATTTAAAAGCTGCTATTACAGTGAATGGGAGAAGGAGTATAGCTTGTCAAAACAGTCGAAAGGCCGGTTTTATATCTATACAGCCTTATATCCCCAAAACACCTTGGTTCCTCAAATACACTAATTTCAATAGAAGATTCCATAGCACAATTACCCGACTACGACTTAACCATAATATTCACCTCAACACCTAGCAGAATTGGTATAAACGTAGATCGAAATTGTTCTTGCTCCCCAGATACTGTAGCAGATACCAACCACTTAATATTAGAATGTCCCAAAAACAATAAAGGAAGGGATCAACTGTGGAAGGCTGTCCTAACATTGTGAGTTTCAAGAATATGAGTAAACCGGAAGTGCGTTTTTACTGAATAGTTTTTTTCAGTTTTCGATATTTTTCACAGTCGTCATTCCACCAGGGTTTGGCATTTCCTCAGTGGTGACCATTTTTGTAAACAGGTATTGCGGTTTCCCAAGCTTTATTTATATTACCTATAAGTTCATCATAAGATATATCTGAAAGAGTTTATTTGATTTTATATTCTTCCCAATTGGCTTTAATGCATTTTCCATTTTCGCTTTGGAGAATAATAATTAAATTTAAAAGGAGTATTTATTAAAGAAAATTTTAAGGGTAAGTGGTCCGAGCCTAATGGATCACTTAAGACATTCCACTTGAAATCTGTAGTTATTTCTGACGATGTAAAATTTAGGTCTATTGCTGATTTGCTAAATTGTGTAATGTTATTGATATAAGTGGCTGATCCATCATTTAGAAAAATTAAATTATTAGCTTCCTTTAATTCTCCCCTTCTCTAGTAGTATAACTACTTCCTCAAAATTCATGATGACAATTAAAATCGCCTGCTAATATTAAAGGGTGTTCTAATTTCTTAATAAATTTATTCCATACTTGAAAACAACCTTATTTGCAGAAGCGTTGTATATAGAGACAACTGTCAGTTTCTTCCCATTGTCTAAATGCTATTTAACACCGACATACATACATTTATCTATATCATATTTAATGTTACCGGCGTATAAGGCAGATTATTTTTTATTAAAATTGCAACACCAGCTTTACAATCATTTCTATCTTTACGAACGATATTATAGCAGGAAAATGTAATATTAATTTTTGGTTTGAACCAGTTTCGCATAAAAGCGCGATACTAATATTTTGTAAACATATTTCTAGGCTTCCTTTATTCGAAATTGCCGACCTGGCATTCCATTGTAAAAAGTTTATATTATTCATTTTATTGTTATTAAGAGTAAAATCCTATTACATACACAATAATATAGAGCCTTATCATACAGAGCCTTATTTACTATAGGGTAAAATATAAAAGTTTGCATTTGGTTAAATTTGTATAGAATATAACAAAGTTGTTTTAATGCACAGTACCAATATACTTTGGAACTGAAGCTTAAACTATATACAATATTTACAGCATAGAAAAAATTACGCGCACAAAGTTTGTATATTATATGTACATATTTAACTACGTTTCGTACATATTTTCTGAAATGAGATAAAATCGAAAGTATATACATTTGAATCTTCTCAAAATCATAAACTTATTAAAAATAAGATAAATTGAATGAGTTATGTTCATATTTACAGAGTTCTTATTAATTAATAATTTAAAATTTAAACTTAATAATCCAAAGACAGTTTTTATTTTTTGGATTATTTTAAGATTGCTAAACTGCCCATTCTCTCTTTTATTAACTGGGACAATTCAGTCTCTTCTAATTCAAGGCAACCTTGCCTTCTAATTTCTTTAACAACATTCACTAACATATCACATAACACGTGGATATTGGCGCTAACATTTGGTTCAGATTTTGTTAAAGTTACTTTATGTTGAGTTGGTAGGTTTAGAATCATATTTCTCAGAATTAAACTCGTCTAAAATTTTTTTATGCTCTATGCTATAACCACTTTCGTTAGGGGATTCCATCCGCGTCTCTTAAGAGGTATTCTATTAACTTTGCTAAATTAGGAACCATAGATTTTAGTTTTAAGTCTGGTACTGATGACTCTAAAACTGATTTGAACGATTTATCCTGTAACCTTTCTATGGCGTCCGTGAATGTCACATTTTCATTTATCATCAGATTTTTTATATATTTTTGTTTATTAAATTCTGGGCAAGCCATATCAGCAATAGAAGAGTGACCTCCTCCACAATGCACACATTTATTTGTAGTCTCGGGAAGATGAAACGTATTGTGGCAATCTCTGCCCTCTAAAAGTAACCAAAACTGAGTCGGGACCTCTTTTCTTTCATTACCCTCAATTACTTTTCTGAACATTCGTCTAGCTTTAATAACCTCAATATTTTCATGTACCTTAGTTTTCATGTTTTTACAAATTTCCTCATTAGTTGTGTCAATTTCTACACCCCTGATAATGCATTGTTTTTCAATTATAAATTTTGGTAAATATGCTGTATACTTTTTTCTTTTAACAAAGGACTAAGTATAAATTCGTTGGCCCCAACTCTATTTGAAAATTCAACTTTTACTTTATTGAGCCCAATTTTGTTAACTAACCCCACACTTTTACTTTATTGAGCCCAATTTTGTTAACTAACCCCACACTTTTACTTTATTGAGCCCAATTTTGTTAATAACCCACACTTTTACGTTATTGAGCCCCAATTTTGTTAACTAACCCCACAATTTTATTTATTGAGCACAATTTGTAAACTAACCCCCACACTTGTATTTATGAGCCCAAATTGTCGTAACTAACCCACACCCTTTTACTTTATTGAGCCCAATTTTGTGAACTAACCCCACACTTTTACTTATTGAAGCCCAATTGTTAAACTAACCCCCACTTTTACGTTATGAGCCCAATTTTGTACCTAACCCCACACTTTTACTTATGAGCCCAATTGTGTTAATAACCCCACACTTTTACTTATTGAGCCCAATTTGTTAAACTAACCCACACTTTACTTTATTGAGCCCAATTGGTTAACTAACCCAAAAACCTCTTTACTGTATTGAGCCCATTTGTTAACTAACCCCACACTTTACTTATTGAGCCAATCGTGTGTAACTGTAACCCCACACGTTTATCTATTGAGCCCAATTTGTTAATAACCCCCCCACACTGTTACTTTATTGAGCCAATTGTGTTAACAACCCCACACTCTGACTTATTGGCCCAATTTGGTTTAACTAACCCCACACGTTACTTTATGAGGCCCCAATTGTGTTAACTAACCCCACCTTTTACTGATTGAGCCAAGTTTGTTAAACTAACACCACAACTTTTACTTTATTGAGCCCAATTGTGTTAACTAACCCCACACTTTTACTTTATTGAGCCCAATTGTGTTAACTAACCCCACACTTTTACTTTATTGAACCCAATTTTGTTAACTAACCCCACACTTTTACTTATTCGAGGGTTAGTTTTGTTAATTAGTTTCCCAATTGCCATTGGATGTAATCTGTCTATTCCGAGACTATTTTTCAGACTTTATACAAAAACCCAGAAAGGCCCATTATCTTTAAAATCATAAAGAGTTTTTCCCTGTTTTTGTATCATTGTCAACACTATTATAATTACCTTTTGTTTTATCTGGAGGTACGTTACGACTATCGTCAGGGATTTCCATTTTTATTATATGGTAAATACAATTATAAACAAATAAAAAGAAAAAATTTAAACGAAATTCTTACAAATAATAGAGAAAAAACTTTATTCTCTTTACCTCTACCTCCCGTTTATTATTAAAAAATAAAAAAGAAAACAATAAAATAAAAGAGAAAATAAATTCAAAGCTAAAGTAAAAAAGCTCTACTAAATTGTTAAAAAATGCAAAATAAAACAAATTAAAAAAAAAATGAAATTTAAATTAAGAATGAAAAGAGAGGTATAAGTATTAAGAGAACAAGCGCAGTTGGACTTTGCCTACATCCACTCACCACGAGAGCAAAACATAGACTCGTATTCACCGCACTGAACACATTCATGTAGATATTTTATTTTAACACTAAATTTGTCAAGAATTCACTTAAACTTTCTCTCAAAAAAGTTAATGTTTGAGAGAGCGATCTACTCACTATGGCTGCCTGTACGACGCTATTTATTAAGTTTAGATTCTCACATTGATATAAATCTGGTACTGTATTACTGTAATCTGGTATTGTATTAATATAGGGAAGGGGTGGTTAGCGTACGGGACTCCCATGCGGAGGACCCGGGTTCGAGTCCAGCTGTGCTACCCTTAGATTTTTTTCTTCCTAGAAGCCTCTACAGCTTATAGTCTGGTGATGGACAGTGTTGTCTGTAACGAGAGAACACTGTCCGGAGGCAGGCAGTGCACTGAGAAGGCTAGGCCATAGGCGCAACGTCTATGGGCGCCAGGGACCATAGATGTTGACGCGCCTTAAATTAAAAAAAAAAAAATTAATAAATTATAAGTTTTTTAAGAAAATTTGTCACTTACAGTTCTGTGAACTGTAGTAAGCGGAGAAATTCGTGTGAGTGTTTCACACCAGATTTTTTTTTTTCTTTCATGAAGAGCTTCACTGCTTACTTTGAAGAGAATTCTTATAATTATGTTATTATTAAGAAGCATAAGTGACTTTTTGTACCAAATCAATCAGCTGATTGGCCGACTATTAAAAGCTGATGAGATTGTGTCAGCTGATTAATATTTATATAACATTTATTTGTACTTGAACAGTCCTTTGCTTCACTTGATACATAGAACATCTTTAGCGGCCAGTGACGAAGTTTAACTTTGGGAAGGTTATTTAATGTTTATTAATAGACGCCACAGATGTGATTAGAAAAAGTGCGCCACATTTCTTGTGTTACATTCAGCGGGCGGCCGCCTTTATGTACATAAATGAAACTTTATTTATTTAAGCAGCGCTTTAAGCCAGGTTTATTATAAGTTATGCTCGTTTATTTCCTTCCTTCTCATCTTTCTTAAAGTGTAATCTCCCAATAACCGGCAGATAGTTAAACAAAGCGTAACGTTTTACAAGTAAAGGACGCCTGTGATTATTAATTTCTTTTACTAATTCGTAATGTTGAAATTTAAAATAAAATTGGAGAGAAGGTAGTTGTGTGAAGCCTTATGTTCTTGTTGCTACTGCGGTATTGCCTTGTGATCATACCAGATTTTCGAAATTGTATGTACTGATGGCGCCTGAATATGAAAGAAACTTTTTGCGAATGGTATGAAATTGTGATTGAAGAGGGAGGGAGTGAGACGAAACAAAAAATTGCCGGAGCTTTAGGAATACCATCAGCATGAGAACGGCCACCTCTAGGCATCACTGTATTAACCAGAGGGTGATTGAAGAAATTAAGGCTAATCATTTACTTGGTATACTGGGTATAAACAAGCGCAAATGCTTCAGTGACCCCCCCCCTACTCTGTAATTCTGTCTGGTATACGGACGGCTCCAAGACCTGACTGGATTCGGAGCTGGAGGTCTATAGAGGCGGGCCTAAGATAAGGACCAGTTTGGGGAAATACGCCACGGTCTTTCAGGCTAAAGTAGTGGCGTTCTAAGGAGATTTCCAAACTGGAAGGCGCTCTTCCCTAGTGCAATAGAAATGTAATTTTCATAACATATATAAATAAAAAAAGTATATGCATAAAATAAACTTTGATAACATTAAATTTTATAACTTATTTTTTTAACGCATTTATCATCACCTACCTCACCGTAACTTCTACTTAAACAAGTCGAAGTTTTGTGTGGAAGTGCCAGCCAAGTTAAGCTATCTTCCGAAAGTACAGTGTATTACCTTTTCCATCTGTGTGTAATACATACAGGTGTAAACTTTAGTACACTACTAGAAAATTAGTTAACAGAGATTGCAACTTTATAGAAACTTATAATAAAATTACTTAATATATATTTCAACAGTGTGAATTAAAGGTAATCAATAAAAACAAGCACCCTTTTTCCTTGTAAAACGTTATGCTTATAACGGAAATCAAAATTATTCCAGCGGCCTTCTTTGAATTTCAATACTAACTGCATGTTGGGAGTAACTTTGTCCCTTAGCAGGAAGTACACGTCCAAGAGACTGCTAACAAAATTGAATATTATTCAGTTGGCATTTCTTAAACACCAAGCTATAGAATCTTCTTACTGGTTATCCTAAGTTTGGATGTGATTTTGCTTAGTTAACAAATCATTTTTAATGAAGTATTTGATAATCTTCTAACTGTAGCTGGTACCGAACACCGCTACTTCTGTTCGTAAGTGCGATTTGTGGGTGTCAGGGTTTTACTGATTTCTTCTTTAGATATAAAATGGTTCTGAAAACAAACGTTTTTATCCAAATATTCCTGATGATTCGTAAAAATTCTACGAGGAATCAGAAAATGAAGTTACTGATATTTCAAGAGAAATAGTTTCGATTCTGATGATGATCCAGAGTATGTAAACAATCAGGAAGAATCAGAAACCTCCAGTTATGATAACAGTGACGACCTGGAACAAGAAGTAGTCCTGAAGTACTAAATGCTACACATCAACAGCGCTAACCGAAAAATTAGTCGGGAAATCCCGGGTTTGAATGGAGTTCCAAACAACCTAGTGCCGCACGGAAAATACCTGCTCACAAGGTTTACCGGGCTAAAGCTCTAGGCAAATCTGGCATTTACTTTTTGATATCACTATTATAAATGAAGTGGACCAAAGTGAAATCAGAATATTTCTGTAAAAAAGCTGATTCCTATCAAAAATCAAACTTTCGTCCTACTGATGAGCTTGAGATTAAAGCTTTGATAAGTGCGGTCCTAATGAAGCGGTCTTACAGACCCCTGCTTGTAATTATGTTTGTAGAACACATACTTCTCGCTTAGGCATTGGTCACACTGCTTAGGCATTGGTCACCCTGCTTAGGCATTGGTCACATTGCTTAGGCATTGGTCACACTGCTTAGGCGGTAGAAAGGTATTGACTAAGAATAAGAAGAAGAAGAGGAAGAACAAATAGGATTCCACTATCTCCCTATATTTATATGGAATGCACAGATGTATTATACGTTAAAAAAAAACCTAGGTCGAAGAAAATTTGTCAATTACAATGAGCTTAATTGCAATAAAAGAAAAGTGTGGGTGTTTCAGCCAAGATTTTACAAATTGCTGACACTATTTGAAATATGAATCACATTAAAGTATCTTGAAAACGACCACAAATTCAAACAAAGCACAGGTTCACTTCAGATGTTGTGTCTTCCACGAACGTCTCTCAGGTTCCAGATGGTTGGGGATTATGGTTTGGGGGGACACCTCTAAGTGATGTGGCTTATGCCAGGCCCTTTTTGTAGAGTTTGTGAGACAGACAAAGAAACATCCATCCATATCTCATGATAGATTGCTTGGATTGTGAGAATATTAGATTAGGTAAGGATATTTGGTCGGACGGGATATCTGTGGAAGAGCTTAGGCTGTTTCTCTTTAAGGTTTTGGTTCGATTTAATTGTGGAATCTTTGATATGTAAAACCCAAGTTTGATGTTGCTGTAGATCCGGTAATTGTCATTATTTTTTGGGGTATATGGGACCAGAAGGCCTTTGGACGGTGTTTTGCTACCCTCCTCTCTGTGAATTATAATAAAATAATTGCGTGAAGTATCAAGTTACTGAACAGTTATTCTGGCAGACAAAACTTCTACCAAATGTCAGTTTTAATAATGGGTAAACAGTAATTGAAAGACGATTCCATAAAAGGTGTGATATGACAGAAAGTTTTATATACATTGATACGGCTCTATCTATATTTGTATGTGGTCTGGAGTGGGGATTATAAATCTTAATGATAGTGAAGTGGTTCGACCATAAAGGCTGCCTTGATCAGCCGGTTTGCCTCTCTAGTCCCGTTCTGAGAATATACACACAAACACATCCATACACTCAAGGCTATCTCTCTCTGTGCGCTCTGTATAATACGAGTATTTCGTCTTTCAAACTTTTATAATTACCCATATGTTTGGTCTTACCAAATTTTTGTATTGTTGTTGTATTTAATCTGTTGGTTGGCAGATTATCGTGAAATCTTAAAACTATTAGATCCAGATATGTGAATCGATCAGATAATTAGTAACCGGTAACATCCTGATTTTTATTGTGTTGAAATGGCATAATTTCAGGGATCGATTCCTTTGGTCAAAATAAAACAAACTGTCCTCTGGACGTATGTCTAGAAAGACTTCGAAAATGACTCCATAATCCTTTTTTTCTTTCCTTTCTTTTTCACATTTTTTTCTGACTTACTGCTGTTTTTATTTATTTATTTTTTGCCATTTTTATGGCGTCGACTGCTGGGGTCTTTGGCCATATTCTTCGCCCTGCATATCTGCAGAATAAGTGACTGTTATAAGTATGCGTCTATGCATGGAATATTTTCATTATTTTCGTGGATGCTCACTACTAGATAATATAGCCCGTTTAAAACTAGATGTATACACCCTGAGTATATACAATGAACTACCATTCCAATAAGTACATCCATTCTAACGATGATCACGCAACCTAATTATAAAATTGAGTGGAGTACTGGGTATTCCTAGCACTTCGCGTAATTAAAACTAGGATAAAACTATGTACACTAAACATATAACATTTACACTTGCTAACATTCACACAGGTGTCGGGGTTGCCATTCGCGGCTCGGACCCACCTCTCCAAAAGTCAGTTGCCCCCGAATTAAAAACAAAGTGCAGGAAAGTTTCCTATATGACTAAAAGTTGCCTCCCTGGTCTGTATTGCTCCCTCTCCCCACATCCATTCGCAAATCTTTCATTCCTATAAAAATTTAAATGTAATTCTAAATTTTATACTATCACTTATATGCTAATGGGATTGCAGATTCGATATCCTACAATCCCTGTCTACTTAACCTACAGAAACTATCAAACAATACTCTTTCATGCAAATAAATTACTTTCATACAAAATTCTTTCATTCTTCTAACTGTATACATCTATGTTCAACTACATGAAATCTATTAAACTCTTCTGAACATTCCAATGCTTTTAAGAAAGCAATCACTCCTTTTAACTTATCACTTTCTTTCAGATCCTCTCAGGTTGTCTGATAAGTTGTATAACTGTCGCATATTTCTAATTCCTTGCAAGTGCATAATAAATGGCGAACAGTAAGGCGTTCGCCGCACCTTTCACACAATGGTGCTTCTAGGAGGTATTGATGTGTGAGAAGTTTTTTTCCTTATGCCATTTTGACTTAGGCTATTCAGTCATTTTATGTCGTGCAGCCCAATATAAAATTGATAATCGACAATAGGGGTTATCCTCGTCATTAAAGAGAGATCTAATGTCCGCTAATTCGGGACAAGCGTCAAGCTGATCTGCAGACATGTCATCCTGAAGGCATAATGGACAAACTGAGCTCGTTGCCAATCCGACGCGATGTAAGTGGTTTTGGAGGTAATCGTGGCCTGTCAGCAATCTGAAACAGGCCACGGACACTCTGCGGGGTAGATTAGGTGGGATTCGTCCATTCTGTGACAATAACTGGGCCTACTGCTTTCCTGCTGTCTGCTGCCGTTATCTCTCTTGAGTGGATCTCTGAATAGTGAGTTATCAGGCGCTTGGCTGTACTTAATGTAAGTGGCGCGCCTTCACCCGCAAGCCTGTAGTCGGCTCTTCATTACCGGGGATTCCGCAATGCCCAGGAATCCACTACAATACCACGTTAACTCCACGAGCTATCAATTGGTGTATCCTGACCCGGCAATACTGTACATCCTGGTAGTCATGACGGGTCGAGCTGGTGACAGCTGTGATCGCTGCTTGCGAGTCTACCAGGATCACAACGTGATCTTGCTCGTATTTCATCGGGAGCAAGCGCAATTCCCTTCACTTCGCCGTCAAAATTTGTCGCGATACTCCCCACAGGACTTGCGCACTGAAAATCTCGACTTATACACCTCCTCCTGCGTTTGAGTTGGGCCCCAGGGACGAACCACCAGTGTAAACCCGAAGCCACGTTGACATGGGGTAACGCATCTCCAGGGTTTCCAGAGCAATGGTTGTAAGTTCATAGGGGAGAGGCCTTCCCTTACTGACCAGCTGGCACAGATCCAATCGACATTCCGCCGAAAAGAGTGGTGGTTGAAGTGGCGGAAATATCTGGCGGTTCTCAAGGGGAAGCCCCCAAAACTTTGATGTTTTCTATCGCCACAGTGAACTTAGTCTGGGTTACAAGTCTGGTTGAGCGGAGGTGGTAACCGTCCCAGTAGCCAATGCCCAGGCGCTTTAAGCGTTCATGTAAGCTTAATGCTGCTCCTGCCTCCTGACGTGTAGGGGCTCGATACCTGACTTTATTCTGGACCAAGTTCAGTCTCCCCAGACAGGATTCCGAAGCCGTGAAAGCCACGTCGGTTCCATATTTTAGAGCAGGGCGCACATAGGATTTGTAAGTCTCCGCCAGTACATCCTGAGAACCCCCCCCCCACTTGGTACACGTGATCCATTTAAGTAAGCTCAATCTTTTATCTCCAACTTTCAGCGTGTTTATTCCAGTTTAGCCTAGAGTCCAGTTTCACTCCGAGATAGGTCGCAACATCAGTTATCTGCAACTGCTTTTTCTAGTATTTGAGTGACGGTTTCTCCACGTGCGGTTTAGTGGAGAGCGTAAACAGTTGGAACTCGGTCTTGTGGGGGTTTACCACCATCTCGTTGGAATCAGCCCATGTTGCAAGGTTATCCAATGCTTCATTTATGCATCCCTCCAATGCCGCGATGTCACTACTCGTCGTCCAGGTCACCAGGTCGTCAGCATAAAGCAGCACGTTAACTCCGGGATTAGATTCTAGGGCCTCTGCTAGATTGTCAATCATTATGCTAAAGAGTGTTGGGCTCAGCACTGAACCTTGAGGGAGTTCCTGGCGAGGCAATCGTTCCATAAAGATGATCGCTCATTCCAAGATTTAGTAGCTTTTCCAGTAGAGGTCCTCTCCACACCCTTTCAAATGCCGCCTGAAAGTCGACAAAAACTGCCTAGGTGCTCTGCTTTATTTGAAATCCATCTTTGATATGCTGAGACAAGACTGCGACCTGTTCTGTGGTTCCACGGTGAGCCTTGAAGCCAGCCTGCTTGTGTGAAGAAAGGCCCTTCATAGTGAGGTACCGCTGAAGTCTCCTAAGCACCATTCTTTCATACACTTTAGAGAACACCCTGGTCAAAGTCATGGGGCAAAAATGTTCTGCTCTATCCGTAGACTTATCTTTTTAGGGTATAGGGACGATCTCCCCTTTTCTCCACTCACTCGGGAGATACTTCGTCCAAACTATGTTCAAAAACTCCAAAACAATTAGTCTAGCCAGAGGGCCTAAGTAAATAAGGAACGCAGGTAATAATTCGTCGAGCCAGGACTCCGTTCTTTTCTAGGCTCAGCAAAGCAACTTCTAATTCTGAGAGCTGGAGCGTTTCTAAAAAAATAGGCTGTGTTCAAACTCGTTGTGGCACGATGGGGCAGGTCGGACTGAGGGAGTCCCATGTCCCATTGGATTTGTGTGGTTGGAAGCCGCTAACCTTAGCATAGCATTTACAAAAGTGATCCGCAATTTCTTTTTCAGAAACTGATAAGTTTATCTCCCTTATTTAAGGGTTATTCCTAGTTTCTTTCTTGCTATTTAGTGAGCTGACGTACTTATGAGCTCTAACACCATCTTTACGAAAATCAAGCTTTTCAAGATGTTGCGAAAACAAGCCTGCTTGGCGTTAATCACAACTATTTTCATCGCGGCGCTAGCCCTCCATAGTTTAATTCTATTGTCATTGCTGCCATCAGTCTCCGTTGCCTGTCTGGCATTGTCTCTGATTTCCTTCCGTTTTTGGAGCTCGTTGTTCCAGAATGGAGCATAGCGCTTCATTCTACCTCTGGAACCGCAAGAGACGCGCACTACAAAATTTTGTACTTGATCTGTGTATATGCAACGTCTACGTTGTCTACAGTTAAGTCGCGGGTGATGAGTAGGTCGGTGTGGCGACTATAGAGTTTCCAGTCTTTTTTGTGTTCCAAAGGGTTTGATGCCCCTCGCGGTGACGCCCTGGTGAGCCTAGAATGTCTGCCACCATGATTCTATGACCATATCCACCTGGAGCTGGACCAACTGTGTGCTTGATGCGATCTGACAGGGGGTGTGGGCGAGAATTAAGTCAGGGTGCGACGCGCCGCCACCATAAGCCAGGAACGTTGGGTCCCGAGTCTCATTGTCAATGAATTTCATCATTTGAATCAATGAAATCCTCACTAATTTTGCCTACAGTATCCGTGCGGCGATATCCCCACCTAATGGAAGGGGCATTGAAGTCGCCACCGACGATACATCTCTCGTCCCAAGTAACCTCTAGCCAGCTTAAGCCTGGCCTCTTATTAGGAAGGTTATAAACAACGATCCTCCAAATGTTGACCTCCATTGCCTCCAACTTATCCAAATCGCTCATCTCCTTTCGTTTTACAAACCACAAAGGATGATTTGGTACCTACTAGGATGCCAGACGAGTTTCGCCTTGCTCTGGGAAGTGCGTAGACTTGGTAACCAGGCAGCTGGAAAGTTTCACGTTATCTGTTGCGGCTCCCGCCTCGATCACCCTAAATAAATCTATGTTGTGTGATAAAATAAATATCTTCAATTCTGTAGATTTATCATTAGTCAAACCCCCGGCATTCCAGAACATAGTCCTGAGCCGAGGTTTGTCAACGCCTTGAAAAAGGCGGTTTGCGTGAGACACAAGGTGTCTACTTGGCAGGTGTCGCAAATACGTTATACGCTGCGCTGGCGACAGTTGTTGTTCGTTTGGTTGGGTATCCAGGGGGCAAGTGAGAAAAATCCCGGACGCGAACAACTTCACCCCGCTGTGTGAGAAGTGTGTGGCCTAATCTCACCCGATGAATTTTTACTCGTTCGCTTTTGTTTCGTATTTCATCGAGAGCAAGCGCAATTCCCTTCACTTCGCCGTCAAAATTTGTCGCGATACTCCCCACAGGAGGCTGCTACCTGTTAACAGATTTTTTTTATTGAAGACAGGACATTTTCAATGTGTTGCCACTCTTGCTGCCTTTTTTCCTTTATGCCATCTGATAGATATGCCTTAACGCCTGACATTTGGGCAATAAAAGCCTCCGTTGTCCTTTTTCGGTGGCTTGCCGGCTGCTTTATCAGCCATCTCATTGCTTTCTATTCCAATGTGGCTAGGTTTCCATATAAAAATAATAGTTTTGCCACTTCAGTTAAGGAATTATCAAAGCTAGAATTCCCTGATTGAAAGTATCATTTGAGAATTTTTGTCTTGGACTTTGAAGAATGCTCAGTGAATCCGAAGCAATCATGAATTTGGAGCTGTTTGTAGACATCGTACAGATTAATAATGCTTGCCAAAGTGCATATCTGTTATACAGAAGTGTACTTCGGAAGCGTCCAGGAATGTGGTTGATTATCAGCAACAAAGGCGCTGCCAACACCGCTTCGTTTTGGAGCCGTCAGTATATATCTCCTTAAAGGCCCAGTGCTCCTCTAGGATCGCTGGAGGAGAGCAAGGGATCTTTTCCTAAAGAGGGGTACAATTATAGCCTCTTTCCACTGGTGGCTAGGGTAATAGTTATCCTCCCAGATTTTATTAAAAAGGGCTAACATCCTTAGTGTAATATTTTCAGGAAGATTGGCGAGCATCTCATAATGGATTGTACGGGCCCGGGAGCGGAAGATTTGTTGACCTTAGGAGCTCTTTTAAGTTCTGACATTGTAAAAGCTTCATTATAATCATTTGCCTCGTTGGTACTAATGTCTAAAAGTATCTCTCGTTCAGTTCTAGCTTCAAGGAACCGATGGGCATAATTCTGTGAGCTGGTTGCCTTTTCAAATGGTTTGCAAAGGATTCAACTATAGCAGTTGGAGAATGAATGATAATTCCATTATTCATACGGATATGTATAAGCGCAAAGGGGTTTTTGCACCGGCTATGGCTTTAACTTTCTTGCAGACTTCTGTCAGTGAGGTTTCTGTTTGATTGAAGAAACTATTCAATCCAAGCGGATCGTTTGGTTTCTAGAATGGCTAGGCGAACTTTATTAGCTCTCGTTTTTTTGAAATTTATCTGTTTAACAGTGGTGGGGTTCCTCCGGAATTTATTGAAGACATGTTTTTTCAATTTGATGATATTTTTGATTTTGGGAGTATCATTATGGAACGACTTGTTTATCAGGTTTCCCGCTATTTCTAGGAATAGTATCTTCTGCAGCAGAAATAATTGATTGAGTTAGTAAATCAACTATCTGTGAGGAGTCAGTATCTTGGGACGGTGTAACAATTTTATCTTGGAACAAAGGCCATTGAGCTTTCTGGATCAAGCACTCATGTGGCATTGTTTTCATTCTACCAGTTTTTATTATAATTGGGAAGTGATCACTGTTATATAGATCATCTAGAACGTCCCATGATAGGCGCATGGAGAATCTAGGCGACGATAATGATAGGCAATAGAGGAAAATGTTCCCGATGCAGCATTAAAATGGGTAGATGATCCTGTATTTAATAATGCAATGCTATCAAGGTCCAGTAGCTGTTCCATAAGTCTACCTCTACTGTCATTAGAAGCAGAACCCCAGAGTGCATTATGTGCATTGACATTCCCTACCAGCAAGAATGGTGTGGATAGTTGGGAATCTAATAGCACTAGATCTTGCAATTGCGAATCGGCGTTGGGCAGATATATGTTACATACGGTCACTGCAACTGAAAAGGTATTTGGCTTGCAAGGAGTGACGTGTCAAACCTAATGGAGGTGAAACGTTTATCTTCTTTAACTAGAAACGCTATATCTCCTTTTGCTCGAATATTTAGCTTGCGTCCTTCCTCACTATTTCTTTAGTTCCTGAGGGTGTAGGGTTGCCCTAGTTTCAGATGAGTTTCTTGTATGCATGCACATATTGGGTCATATTTTGTCAGAAGTATCTTCAGATCGCAGTAATGTGTTATAATCCCATTGAAATTCTATTGTAAAAAATTCTCCACTTTTAGTTTCTTAAATATTATAAATAATCTGAAATTTTAAATAATAGAACTAAGAAAAAAAAATTGAGTTATATAATTTAAAATTAAGCACTTCAAGAGGATGTGTCCACACTGTAACTGTCTCACCGGAAGTGAGTAGTAATCCGGTATTTTCGGTATTAAATATTAGAATCTGGCTGGCAGTGTCTTTGAGCTCATCATTCACCCTAGATTTCATAAGTCAATACCAAATATTCCTTGCTCTTTCAATGCACTCGCTATATCTTCACAGTACAGTTAAGAAGATCCCTACAGAAGATAACACCTTTGGAAGTGTTAATAGTCTGGTGCGCCTTAACTGTAACATTCCAATCTCCCATTCTTTTAATGTTATATAAGCGATTAGATTGCGCCGTAGATACAGTTTCTAGTAATAGCAATCCGTCTATTATCTTCCTAAACAAACATTTTTAATTCTCCTATCAATCCAAACAGCAATTTATTGATAAAGATCGGATTATTCTTCGAGAAAACACCATGATCAGTAACCGGGAGGATACCACCTTTTTCTGATTCGTTTTGGCTAGGCTTTTTGGTGGACCCATTACCACATCCGTTTTTAAAGAGGTGGATGCCTCTATAATGTTTAGACTTGGAGACTGATTCATTCAGATCCCACGAGTATCCAAGGAACAAACCGTTACCCACAGCAGGCCTGGTTACCGCGGGAAGGCTACATTCCAACCGGAGGGCAGGAGACGGCCAGGATTCTCGCCGCTAACCAATCCACCGGCAAGGTAGCTTACACCGTATTATGTAAGTGGTAGAAGCACACATTGTATTGAAGTAGTACTTTATAGGGAAGCTTTAATCTTCTCACAGAACTAGCAAAAAATCCAAATTTCCAAGAAATTTTTTAAAATAAAACTGATAGGGATTCATTTGTGTAGGTAGTATATGAGGTTTAAAGAAAATCATTGGTGCCGTTATCGAGAAAAACCGAAAGAAACATTCAATAAAGATGCACATCTAGTTGATGGATTTTGGCCGAAACCTTTGTGTCTGTTGCGGATGTAGTACCTAAACGAAAACTAAGGATGTGCTTCCTGTGATCTTTCGTTTTTGAGATATTTTGTACACACACAGAGGCACAAAGAGAAGTGAAGGGCGAGAGAGACCATTCGCTAAAAACGCTTTTATCATACTCAAGGGGATCTCAAATCATGTATTTCCGGTGAAAACTCAATTTCGAATATTTGACACGATCGCAGTACTTCCTGTTGCTAGGACTAAGAAAAAGTAATTTACTGAAATATGTTGAGGAGAGAATTCTAAATCTAACGAAACTAAAAAAGTAAATTTATCTATAGTGTTTCGAGAGGTAAAAGCTTGTAGTTTAAAAATTGCTTCCTGAACGTGTTAAGCGATGATTTTATTTCATTTTTGTAATTTCTAGAATTTTATTGATTCCCTAGGAATGATGAATGAATTTAAAAATCCCTTTCTTGTAAAAGTGACCATATTCGTCCATAGCACTTTCCTAAAAGTGCTCAGGATAATCCTCAGACTACAAGAAATCACAAAAAATTCTTGTGAAAAATTTTGAGGAAGAAGCTTTGCTCTTTTCATATGGAACGGATGCTGACCATCTGCAATAAGTGTTCTCCACACCGCACGCTTTACTCCATTTTAGATAGAATTTTTAGTATCATTTTAATTGTTTGTTCCAAGATGAATTCATTAAATCGTTTCTAGGGCGTCATTAAATAATAAAAATTACAAAAAGTAAATAAAAACATGGCTAAACTGCATGCATGTTCAGGAAGCAATTTTAAAACTAGAAACCAACTATTTTGAACTCCAAAAAATAAATCTATTTCTATTATATGAAGATAAACATCCATTTTACAACATCTAAAGATACATCTACTTTGTTGGTGTCGTTAGATTTAGAATTCTCTCCTCTATATTTTTCGAGAAAATTTATATTGTTGAGAAAAATGTGAACAAGTAGGTAAAAAGAGAACGATTTTTTGAGACCGACGGTGTGAGAGGGGTGAAACAACTGCTTCGCAGTTTCCTCATCAAGTGTATTGTTCATGCTTTGTCAAAACAGTGCAAGTGCCATTACCCAGTGAGGCGCCATAATTCTACTTGCGTTTATTTGATATTCTTTTTAAGTACAGCACAATCATTTGTACTAATCAGTTTACATCTATCATTAGATTGCCAGCATATCTTGCAATACATTGTTAATTTTCTTATGTGTGTTTTTTCATATGTTTCAGAACTCTGGATGATAAATTTAATGATCCTAAAACTTACAGCACATCACGTAAGTATAAGAAGCTAGCCTCCATTCTACTATCTTAAACATATGTATTAGATTAGATGTTATTATCAGGATGAACCCAGGGCACGGTTATTGACATTTACTGTTATTTAACGATAAATGCAAAATTTGTAAATGGCGTGTGCCAAGATTTCGCTTATTACATCACCCATTTATATACTTACATGGGCGATGTAAATATATATTTACTGTGTTTTACTTGGCAGGGCCAAGGAAGTTCTTTCAACCAAGTCGGGTTCCTTAATCCTCACAGTTCTCAGGGGTGAAACAACTGCTTCGCAGTTTCCTCATCAAAAAGACAACAGAATCACTGTCAGTTCTCAAAAATATAAAAGTGGTGAAAGTCGAAACAAGTCACGTTTGTGAGGGTCGACCTGCCCACCTCAAACTTTTTAGGGCGGGGTTAAAAAAGCGGGAACAAACTCATCGATTAAGTTAATAATTAAAGACTTTACAAGCAATATAAGGCAAGCATAGTGAGAGACAATACTTGCTCCTGTTTCTCCTGTTACTTCTTCACCATCAATGAAAGTGTTTAAATATAAGCTAAAAACTATGCTCTTGGATAGGGTAATATATGATTTGGATGATTTTCTTATATAAAATTGCTTTGTAAAAAAGTTGTTATTAGCTATTTAATGTATTGACATGTATTGTTCATACAACTGTATGTAGAAACAAAGATTAATGAAGATTATTATAATTAATCCATCAACTGAAAGTGCAAGTTTACAGAAAAGGTTGTGGGTTGGTCAAGGTTGTGGGTTGGTCCTGATTTTGACAACTGGATCAAAAGATTTTTTTTTTTTAACTTCAAATATTATCTGCACACATAATCCCTATCACTTTTATTTGAAACATCTGGAAAAAAATCCGGTCCGGTTCCGGAAAAAATCTGGTCTTAATTACTTTTATATAAATATCAAATTTTCTTCAAACTTTAAACTTTACCCATTTTCCGTAACAGAAATATAGAGGTACGGGAATGGTCACTTGGGGTCCGGAACAGAGGTTCGAATAAAATCGATCCAACCTTATATAGCATTTGAATTTAATATGTAATGTTGGGTCACAAATTCCCCACAACTACCTAAACAATTTTTTTCAGGAAATACGAGTATGTTTCACATAAAACTGATAGTGCAGTTAGCATTCTGGTTTAAAGGAAATCGTTACAGTCATTTGCGAGGATTCCAAAAAACCCAACAACCTATACTTGGCAGGGCCAAAGTTGCACCACTTCCGGTTGATGGATTATTATTAATAATAATAATAATAATAATAATCTTCGTTAATCTTCGTTTCTACATACACTTGTATGAACAAGACATGCCATTACATTAAAGAAACTAATAACAACTTTTTTACAATCAAGTCTATGTAAGAAAATCATCCAAATCATATATTACCCTATCCAAGAGCATAGTTTTTAGCTTATATTTAAACACTTTCATTGAAGGTGAAGATGAAATTTCACAACTCAAAAAAGACACAACAAAAAATTTCCAATAACGAGTAAAACTGCTCTAAAAAAAGCAACACTAGTCATCCCACCCCGCGAATCCTTCAAGTACACATGTATGAATCCTACAGCATCCATTCTAAAAGCACTTCCAAAAATACACAAACCCAATATCCCTATCAGACCCGTCATAAACTACATGACAGCACCAGCATACAAACTGACACAGCATCTGGCAAAAGTAATAAAAGACAAAGTTAAACTGAATGACACTTTCAATATAAGAAACACACAACACTTAATACAATTAAGAGAGAATATAAGACTCACTCCAAAGTCCCGTTTGTTATCTATCCCTCGATATTACCTACCTATACACCTCCCTCCAATCACGGGCACACTGGGCATAATGAAACAGAAGTTGAAACAAGAAGAATCCACGCAATTCATTCACCAACTCACGAACTTAGTACAAACCACAACGACACAGAACTATTTTAGATTTAACAAGTTCTACCTCACCACTGATGGCCTGGGAATGGGGCACCTCACATCAGCTATCCTATAGGAAATATTTATACAAAACATGGAAGAGACTTACGTACCAAAACTGAAAGAGGATTTCGGGGGTATGCTCGATTCTGGACGATCCTTCCTTGTATTGGAAAATGACATAGACAAATTATTATATTACCTTAACAACATAAACCACAATATAAAATTCACATACGAAAAAGAAACTAGCAACACCCTCAACTTCTTAGACATAAAATTCACAAGAAACGACAATTAACAGAATACGGAATACACAGAAAACCAACCACTTCCGATGCTATCATACCGCACAGTTCCAACCACCCTACCCAACACAAACTAGCTGCACTGATTACATCTGACGAACAGACTTAAATACACACCCCTCACTCCCGCGAACCACACACAAGAATTGCAGACAATCTACAACATAGCTGAGAACAGTGGTTACAATGCAAATATCAGTAACCTGATATTTACTAAACTCCTCAAAAACGAACCACACCACCAAAATAGTACTGACAAAGAAGCAGCAGACAAATTTGCCACCATATATCGGGAGCCACACGTACACACTCACGATTTTTTTCAAAAAACTGGGCATTAAGACATCTTTCAGAACAAACAACAAATTAGGTAACAAAATCCGCCCTCGTACTGAGCTCACTGACGTGTATGACAGCAGTGGGGTTTACGAGTTGAAATGCCCGGACTGTAACAACATTTACGTGGGGCAGAAAGGCAGAAAAATCAGGGAACGATTTACCAAACACATCAGATCATTCAAGTACAACAAAGTTGACTCAAATTATGCCAATCACCTAAACACAAACCCGATGACATCACCACCGCGATGAAACTAAAACATCCAGGCCACAAAGGACGACGACTTGACATAACAACTCGAAATATATAAACACAAGACACAAAACTTAATAAACGAATAGACAAAATTTGCCAGTGAACCATTATTCAAAACAATAGCAATAGAAAACATAATTAACAGTACAAGTAGTATACAAGGACCAAACAGTTCTTAAGTAGTAAAAAAAATCAAACAGATTTTATTTTAGTTTAGTTTTAAATCTGCTAGTTTGTAAGTCTGTATATACGAAACAAAACAGCTTCAAGTGTGTACATGTGTGAATGATGCATGCAGGTCAAGAGATGGAATGTTCATGTCGATTTTACGTTGCAGTAAGGTTGGAAAACATACTTGTGTAATAATTTTTTTATGATATGTCTGTATTTGAGCTCGTTAGACTGGTTACGTTTAGGCCTGTAAAAAGGAACCCACATTTAAGTATGCATGCGTACATGGATGGTGTATGTGAATGTGTGTGAAAGGTGAAATGTTGAATGGAATGCATAATTATGAAAAACTTAATTATAAAAAACCATGTTTAGGTATACATGCGTGCGTGGATGGCGTATGTGAATTGTGAAGGGTAAAAATGCAAAATATGTTTAGTGTCATCAAACATCCTGCTCATATTGGTTGTTATTTGTTTTGATTATTTTAATTTTTATTTTAACCGTTTAAATTTTTAATTATGTTAATTTAAATCGTTATTTAATTTAATTTTAAATGTATTTTGATTAGTTAATTGTAAAGTGAATATACCTACAACAACAGAGTTTAAAATTAGCCCCCCACGTGTTATTTCCATTTTAAGAAAAATTTGCCCCTTTAACAACCGAAACACGTGTCCTTTCTCCCCCACTCAGGTACCATCACCATACCCCTCTTGACCTAGTTTAAGAATTTAGTTTTTAAATACAATTAAAAGACCAGTCAGTGTGTAAACTGAATTTGCTCTGTGCAAGTCTGTGTTATCACCTGTCTGACAAACGCATCCTGAAGATGGGCGAACGCCCGAAACCGGTCGTGACCACAAAATGAAGCAGGCTATCACGGAAAATGTCTCTGAAGATGAAATTTCCTTTGGAACTGCATTAAAAATTTTCCTTCCCATAAATAAATAAGAGAATGTGAAAAACGAGTGGTGTCTTGGGGAAAAGGAAAATGGTCTCGGTTCCGAGTATTATATTTATGGTTGAAGGTGTTGTAATTATTTATAATTTTGTAGAACCATGAACAGATGGAAAATATATAAAGAGCTAGAATCGAGAGGATTTTATTATTTTTAAAATGCATCCCGCAGCTTTTGTAGCGGGCCTTGCTTTAACCATAGCACAAATAGCTCTTTTTATGCGGAAAATTCATGATGCACATGGCTGTTTCCTCAAAACATTATACCTTAGGCAGCTGTTGATTGGCATTTCCCAAAATATACAACTTTCAAGGCCTCGAGATTGAGGATTAGAGTTAAAATTTTCGAGCATAGAAGTCACAGAAGAGCATAGAAATTTCGAGTTTAGAACTTATATGCTGTTTCCAACGCAGATCTACATAAATGTGGAGTCCATGAAATTTTGTCAAAGGTGGGAATTATGCTGCCAGATTCAGTCTTGACTTTAGAAGAGTATTTTTTCCACCTGAAGCAACTGAGAAGCACAGACCAACCGTCTTGGACTCATTCATTTTAATGCATTTATCTTTGGACCATCTAAACATGTCACCTGCTCCAACGTTGGCACAATTCGCTACGTCAACCTCGGTCCCTCCAGTGAATACTGTGCTGATATCATCGGCATTCTGAATTAACTTTCCACTCTACTATTTTTGGGTGCATCGTTGACCTCTATAATAAATAGGAGTGGCCCCAACTTAGAGCCTTGTCCAACACCTCTAGGAGATAATAGGGTCCGAGACTGAAATTCTCTTTGAATATTGTGTTCATCGGAAGATCTTAATGTGACAACTTGGTTATTATTGTCCAGATATAAAGTCATGAGTTGATGAGCGACAACCCGGAAGCCAGCTTAATACAGAGTTTCTAACAACTTTTCACGCTGCACAATATCAAAGGCCTTAGAGCAACCGAAAAATAAGCTAATAGGCCCATTATTTTGATCAGAGAGGCTGTACACTTGTTCCAGAAGGCAAGAAATAGCATCGATTGCACTTTTTTCGGGACGAAATATAAATTGAAGATTGTAACAATCTTCATACCTGGCCACCTCCATTCCACCTGAATAAACACCCTTTTTGAGGCACAGATTGAAACTATGGTAACCTTCGTGTCTGATGCGGTTGTAGTACGTAGACGGAATACGAAGTTGAACTTCCTGGATTTTTCGTTTTGAGCCATTTTGTTCCCACATAAACATACAAACACATATATATATTCCATATCTCAAACTTCCGGTGAAAACTGAAATTTGAAAATTTGACCCGATCGCAATATTTCACTCGGAGTAAAGGGAAATGCTACAGAACTCTACCATCATCTTATCATTTCACTCTTTTGGTGATTATTTTTTTCTTTTAATTTATAAAATAAGGATTATTTTTATAATTGCGACAAGCTTCCCTTCTGCACGTCTATGTGTTATAATTAAAGTTGGCTAAAACTTGTTTTCACTAAAATTGAGTTGTCCTAGACTCATTTCATACCGTTTCTATCTTGTACATGCAATCTTACAAAACATGAGTTTCCACTAAATCAGAAACTTGAAGTTTATTCTTATTTTAGTTTCTGTCTATTTTTGTTGAATTACCGCAGTGCTACGTGCTAGTAATTGTTCTACAGTTTTGCTGTCGTAGAACAGTTGTTTTATACCTGCAGCGTTTTTATTGATCCGTCATAATTAAACTTGGTAAATTGAATTTAAATATATACTATTTTCCCTTCGACAAAATAAGGTCACAATTTTTGGCATCAATGTTTTACCATGAAGAGTTCTAGATCTGTCTGAACTATGTAGCATCCCTGAAACCAAAGCACCCTGTGCCTACTAAACTAAGCTCTCTCAATACCTTAGGCAGGACTTTATGACATTATGACAATTATAGCTTCATTCGTCGAGAGCTGAAAAATAGCGTTGAGCTCCAGGTACACTACTAATTCGAAATAAGATCATTGTCCAGAGGAGAAGCTGACGCCTGCAAGCCTCAGCTAGGGGCCCCTCTTGGGTCTATTAAGTCTATTAAGGCAGACAGGACTCGAGAGGGTGCTCTGATGGGAGGCGCTCTTTACCGACCACTTAGGAGCCCAGATTCCAAAGTTCCAATAAAGGACAGGACTGGGGAGGGGTCTCCAACTTTTGGGTGCCACAATAGACCCTTGGGGGTCGCGGTGGCGCAGGCTGAAGAGCCAATCCCCCCACAGAATCATTGTCCAAGCTTTTCGGACAGTCCAGTGGAGGGAGCTAAGCTGCCACTTCAAGCAGAGGGGGTGCTCCTTACACAAACCCACCAATAGGGGTAAAATGACCATATAGGAATTGCAATACAGGTTGGGTGTACATGCAACACATATAACTTTGTCAAGAGAATTATACTTGGTAGAAAAAATTATTTTATTATGGAGAGGTGCAGGAAAAAAGAAACTAATTAACACTAATAATTAAAGAACATTCGGAAAATAATTAGTAATCCTGTTCGCAAGTATCTGTTACTTAACAAGAAAGGAAAAAATAAATATTTTTCAGTTTAGTGTAAAAAGAAGAAGAAGAATAGAAGAACAAAAATGTGTAATCTTGATCCAGGCTTGAATATTAATTATCAAATTTATTTACATACTTTCTTGCGATCGTATAGGTCAAGTTTTTCTCTAATCTCAGTTAATTTTTTTTTTTTTATTAGTATTTTTCAGCACATGTTGAATTGGACATTTTCTCTCTTTCTCTGCTATAATGCAGGACTCCTGTCGCGCAGCTTTGATAATTAGTAGAGAAGTTTGGTTGACGTTCTGTTTTCTCACCCACCTCAGTCACTTCTCTTCTCTCCATCTCCACCGATGGAACTCGTCTGTACTTGAACCGTCTCTTCTTTGGTCCACGTTGGGCGCATGCCTACTCAGGATCCCTCCTTTCCCCAAGCTCCTTTCTTTCAATATTTAATCTTCACTAATCTTACTGGTATCTCTCACTTCCATTAGTAATGTAACCCTCTAAGTCTCATAACCTTCTCAGTCTCGTAACGTAAAGTTTCTAATAATACTATACTTATTTTGTCGCTACATTTTCTTATAACTAAATGACATCAACCTTGATCATATTTATTGAAATAATAATTATTAAGCGGGTTCAGTTCATGTGAACTGCCTTAAAATCTTCTATTTGTTTTCTTCATTGCAAAAATTTGTGATGTCATTTAATTTACCAGATTTGTTAAATAAAACTTCCCATTTGTTAAGATTTTTAAACTCCAACCCCAATTTCTAACCTCACCGGATTAATTTTTTTCTTTTAACATCGCTATGCTTAATTTTTATTGCATTACATATTATAGCAGAATGAATAAATTTAGTTTTACCCTTTGAAAGATGTCTTGGCATAGAATTTGGTGCATATGTTAGTTGTGTTCATACCATTGGAGCCATTTTTGAAATAAAGCGAAAAACAAAATAAAGAACATTGAGTCAAGTTGCACTTCACTTCGGTTGATGGATTTTGATCAAAACTTTGTCATATGCGATGGTCCTACCTAAACGGAATGTAAAGTTTAACCTGTGCTTTTTTGTTTTTGATATATTTCATTCACACCACATCCATGTGGTCACAAAACTATTATTTGAAAATATTTCCTATTCAAGGGGGGGGGGGGCTTCACAACTGCATGTTCAAGTAAAAACTCACTTCGAAAATTTACACGTCATCCTTGCTCTTCTAACACTGAGAAAGTAAAAAATCAATTAACTTGATTGAAAGTTTCAATCAAAGATTATAGAAAAAAGATGTATCACAACATAACTAAATACAGAGATGTAGATTGTCACTTCATATACGCATGAGATAAATGAAGAAGACAACAATAAATTACGTACCAGGCAAATTGTGGGTCACGTATTCCGTAGCTTCGCCTTACAAAAAAATAAATATATATATATATATATATATATATGTCTTACCTGCTCAGTGTCAACAGTTTTATCTCTGACAGATTTATAATGGAATTTTTAATTATTATGTAACGTTAAACTATCTACTATACAGCTTTACTTCTGTTCGTATCAGAAGGGCAAAGTTTTTCTCACATTTTAGTCGCGGGTCATCCAGTTTTCCGAAATACTGTGTGGTTCCGAAGAAGACGAACATAAAAGAAAACATATGTTAAAGAAATGTACTTCACTTCTGTTTTCTACTTTTCTCCTACTTCTATCAGAGCAATTATTGAATGTCTACTGTGAATACATGTTTTAAGATCCCGCACAAAATTGGTATTAGCGGTTGGTACCTGCAGTGGAAATAACCTATTTGCGGAACTTGTTGTTATAATTGCAATGAATGCAGTTAGAGCGCGGAGTGTTCCACACCAGATTTTTTTTTTTTTATTGTTAAAAACAGCGATATTATACCTAATTTTAGAATGAAATTCGTGATAAAGAAAAAACTTACACAAACTATTAACAAAGTTGCCAGTTAATATACGAACATGCATTGAGTGAAACAAGATGACAAACGTTATTAATTGGGAGCAGTTAGAGAAGAGTGCGCAGTTAGTAGGGGCCTCACAATATGTTTACAACTTATTCACCACTCGCATTTTTTGTTGAAATATTACTTTCTCAATCTGCAAAAGAAAATATTGCCATCATTTCATATTTTTGAAATTGAAAATTTTGAATTCAGAAGTAAATATTCCTTGAGTACTAAAACCTGTTTTTAGAGTATGGCAATAATCTATGTTATTTCTCCCTGTGTGTTTGTGTGAGTGACTGTGTGTGTGTGTGAGAGAGAGAGAGAGAGAGAGAGCGAGTGAGAAAACAAAATATCTCAAAAAGGAATTTAAATTTTTTTTCAGTTGTGATTTTCGCGAAAGTGGCTACAACGATTTTCTCTAAACTTAGTACTCCAAGTACACAAATTAAGCGCTACAACTTTGAAACAAAATTCATTTAAGAGGGTTTTCGGGAGGTGGAGTTCTGCTTTTGTTCAAAGTGCTATTTTAATTTTCAATTTACCATCGATTATACAGTTTACAATTCGATCTAGAATTGAAAGTGTTGCCCAAACTCCGAATTTGAAGAAAATCGATTGACCGGTACTGCGACTTTACTGAACAGTTTTTTCAGTTTTCTGCGATTTTACCATAAAAATACCGACGGGTTTCATTAAATATTGATACTAATTTGCTCTAATTAATCTGACAGGGGCTGAAGAGCGTATAAGAGCATCATTATCTGTTTGTTGGAGGAAAGACAGAACAGCTGTTTTAGAAGAATGCTCTACCACGTGCCCTGTCATACATAGAGGAAGTTGTGCACTTTTTAGTGTATTCATGAAAGACAGGGGATGAAAAGCAGGCTGAAGTTGTTTTGGTTAGCATTTTTATATCTCAGAGCACGTGTCTCTATTTCTAAACATCTGTTTCCTCCAATGCCTCCTTGAGATTTCGTTAGAAAATTGTAATATCCCATTTAACTATGTACTAAGTAATTACATAGTAAATATACGCTTGTTTCTCTTATTATAGATAGAAGTATTGCAATCGTGTCAAATATTTGGGATTGCAATCCACTGGAAAACTTGGTTTGAAGTTCCTCAAATGGTGTGTAACAATTGATCAAAGTATTTGATTTTTGGGTGAATGTACGTGAGCTGCATAGCTCAATAACAAAAATTGCACGAATCTCAAACTTAAGATTCAGTTTAGGCCATTTTGTCACAGGAGATCCTACAGCAAATAATTTGTCGAAATCCCTTAACCGAAAGAATCATTTTACTGAATTTTATCAGACTCGTCAATAAGTGTAAATTAATCATAAAGTTATCTATTTCTATGGTGGTTTTTAATTTTGTTTTCCTCAAAGATTTCCTTCCAATCTACGAGGAAGGAAAATCTCGTATATCAGTTTATAAATAAATATTTACAGATGGTTTCTTTTCTACGAAATTTAGTAGATAGTTTCATTTCTTGTATTATTAGTCAGTAACTTTCAACAGCAATCATTAATTTTATCTGTTTTGATTAAATTAGAAAATCAGATTGTTCACCATTGTAACTGATACTAAACGGAACCCCCAGCTAACTTTCTAAATATAAAAATACTGCCACGAAACACTCACACGAGTTTACTGACATTACTGCAATTATAACTGACAGTTTTTTTATACTTGTAATTTTTATAACAAATTTACTTGACCTTAACATAACAGGAGCAGATGCTGGGGACATATGTTGGTTTTCAGCAGTGATGTGAATGCAGTTAAGCGTGGCCGACGCGATCAGTGAGATCTAAGTCACAGATTGCGCAGATCACCTCTACTATCAAACTTTCCAGAAGAATGTTTTAAACAAAAGTGAAAGGTGCGAACACTTAGCATATCAAGTTTTAAGAAAATTGTTGAATATGTTTACAATACTAGATAACATCTACGATTTCATCCCTCATAGTATGGCTTCATTTTGATGATTTCGGATTCTCATCCATCGTCTGAGTATTAATGCATATAGAGAGTTGACTTTAACTTTATGTTTCTCTCCCACTCACTACACTTGCAAACGTATTCGAGATAATTCAGGAACTTATTCTTTTAGACGCACTAATGCTTTACTGTTAACTGATTTTTTTCAAGTTTGGAGTAATAGCATTGAACTTAATGTACTTGAATATTTTATAGATAATAGACCCATATATTGAACCGAAATGACACGGCAGTGGAAAGCTTAATTTTGCAGAATCCAAAAGAAATTAATTTCCTCCTCAAAAATAGAAATGTTCCAAATGAAAGTGATAAGCCTTTCTGTGTATAGTTACTATGCGAAGTTTCACAGAAATCGTTCAGAGTTGTTTTCGAAAAAATTGCAAAAAATGAAAAATCATTAACTAGAGTTTCATTTCCAAATGTTGGATTTTGTTCATTTGGATTTGTTGCTGAACCGCTGTATGATTCCTAAACGAAGTGTCTTGCAAGTTCTCCTTTTCCCTCTCTTTCTCACAAGCACACAGGCTTCGCGCACACACAAACACATTTTCTAAAAACATTTTTCAATATGAAAACACATTTTTGCCCCATTCGCATCACTTCCTCCCGTAAGAGAAAGTAAAATACAAAAGTGATGATTTTTAGAAATCTGTTTCTGGAGAACAGCTAGGAGCAGTCACTTATCAATTTTCGCGAAATTTAAAAAAAAAATTTAGTTCAGGAAGTTGTAGAGAAGGAGGAGCATAGCATAAAGGAGTGCACAGCAGCAAGGCCTCTTGTTATTGAGGGGCTGTGATAATTATTCTCTCTTACTGGAACGAGGGGCATAGCACAGTAGTCGGTGTAGTTGGTCTGTTGTTATAGAGGAGCTATGGTAATTATTCTCTCTTAGTGCTGTATTATTCCCTTACTCCATTCATATATATTAGATTTTCGAATTGAGTTGTCACAAAACACAAGTTTTGAGGCTCGTTGGTGGCTTTTACAAAATGCTCTCTCTCTCTGTACGTGCTGATGTGTACGCGTGGATGAATGGTAATGTATTTGTGCTTGTATGGTCTGCATAACTCGGATACGGAAATATCGCAGAAAAATCACTCTTGATAATTCATTTAGATGGGGTTCTGAAATAAAATTTGATCAGAATAGGACAACCGAAAATGCCAATTTATTGAATGGAGTTTCAGTGTTTCCAAGTTTTCTTGAAGGTGGCACCAAGATTTGCTTTCAGTTACATAAATAAAGAGATCTTGTCTAACATCAGAGTTCCGTGACAGAGCATTCCAGCTCTGCGGAACCAACCACAACAAAGATCTACATGTATTTATTTATTTGGAAAAATTTCCCGGGAAAATTCATGTAAGTGATTTTGGGAGCTGTTCGCGTTGTTGTTGCTTCCTGTAAGGTGCAGTGTCTGTAGTAGCAGCGTTTAGGATCTGTACAGGGGGGGAAACGCTCACACCGTTTTTTCTTACTGCAATTAATTTTCCTGATAACTGTTATTAATTGGTTGCTTAAATTAGACCAGATGATTGAAGGTGTAAACAAATTTGGGCATGTAAGAGTTTAGGATAAGTTTTGCTAAGAATCTTAATGGTGGAAAGGATGAGATAATAAAATAAATAAATAAGTCCTTTTCTTTATGCGTTCGCAAGTGGCCATGGGAACTTTTTATTTTCTTTATAAGAGAGAATTTATTTATACTGTTTTTATATTTATTAAGATCACAGTATGTAGTCTGTATGGCTTTAATGTTTTTACGGTCAGCGCTGTCGATCGTATAACCTTCTTTATATGCTACATTGCTTCCTACCCTTGAATTAAATATGACATCTCCTGTATGTTTATTAGAGAATTTCACTAAGATTATTACTGTCTCTTCCTGCTCCTTATAAAAGGAATTATGCGATTGTATAAATTTTCATTTTGCATTTCCCCCTAAAACCAGTGTTTTGAGCAATACGATAAAAATGCGTTTAGCGTATGATGTCTGTTCTTTGTGTATGTGGCGCACAGGTGGGCAAGAATTATTTGAAATAAATGATTTCAAATTAAGTTATTTCATGTGGGATTATATTGTCCTAGCATGCGTAACTGCGTTGCATCTGACGTCAAAGAAGGCTATTAAATTTGTTAAGAAATTGACTTCAGTTGATGTTTCAACCGCGCGCTCTGTAACTAATACCGATTGATTTTACCCAGCGGACTCAACCACATATTCCGCATTATTTCAAATCATTATTTAAAAAAAGTTATTTCAACAAAAGTTATACATAGCAATGGAAAAATTCTCAAAATGGAAGGCGCTATATGGATTTACAATAGCCAGACAAGACTAAAGCGATTATATTTACGAGACATCCATCCATACCACCTTCCAAACAGAATTAAAGTTGGGAATTCCAGAGTCGAGGTGGTAAAGTATATAAAATGGCTGGGAATGTATGTCTCCTTTCGAAAAGTCTTGTCAACAATATGATTGGTAGATACGAGAATGCATTCAATATAATCAGATGTATCAGCCATGTGAATTACTGGACTATAGATTAAATCTTTATGGAGCTGCAGCGAAGGCCAGTCTTAGTAAAATACAAAGTAGTACATTACAAAGCATTGAGAAGTTATCTAGGAGAGATGAATTCTTCGACCGACCAACCTCTGCTGACTGAAGCCAAAGAATTCTATTTGGCGCTCAGACGAAAGGCTCTACGCTTCTTAGATAGATAGATACAACATTTATTTACCAAATATATATACAAATTTACACAGATTATTTTGGAAGTTCAAATATATAATTATATTACACCCTTCCTATAGCTAACATTAGATATAATACATACATTTACTATATAACTACTAGTTGGGGAAAAAAGTTGACTAAAAACCCAATGACATTTGAAAAATAAAGTTTATAAAGAAAATTGAATATTGGAGAGATTAAATTTTATGAATTAAGTATATGTTTTATTCTTTTATGGCGGTAGGTCTGTGAAGAATCGTAATCAGCACTGGATTGGCAGAGAGGGTTAGGGTGCGTCCTGACTCTGGCGAGTAGTTTTTTCAGTCTTACTTTAATAAAGTCGCTTATAGTAGAGGTGTTCGTGATGTCATGAAGATGGGAAATACGGGTACAGCGAGGTATGTTTGTGGCAAAACGAAGGAATTTGTTTTGGGTAATTTGGAGTTTGGAGAGGTTAGATTTACAGGTGGAACTCCAGGCTGCACTGGCATATGTTAGCATTGGACGGGTGACGACTTTATACAGGATCAGTTTATTTCTGGTAGACATGTTTGAATTTCGGGACAGAAGTGGAAAAAGGAGCCTAATTGCTTTTTTACCTGTATTTACTCTGTCAGTTATGTGTGTTGAAAAGTTAAGTTTGGACTCGAGCAATATGCCTAAGTATCTGATGCTTTTGGACCAAGGTACCGTAATTCCGTTAGCTGTGACGTAACGTGTAATGTACGGTCTGCGTTTTGTTGTAAACATGATGGCTTCAGTCTTGTCATTGTTGATGCGAAGTTTCCACTTTTGGCAGTATTTTGAGATCTTCTTCAGTCCTACAGTGAGTCTGTTGGCTATTGTATCAGTCCTAAATGAAGTAGTATACAATGCAAGATCATCAGCGTATAAGGCAAGGTTGACATGTTCGGTTTTAGGGATGGAGTTTAGATAGGTGATGAATAATGCAGGACCAAGGATAGAGCCTTGGGGTACTCCGGCAGAGACGGGATAAGGTGAAGATAAGGCGGAGTTTATGGAGACACAGGATTTTCTATTGGAACGGATTAATTTTAGGAGATAAGTTGTACTCGATTAGACGGTACAATAGACCATAGTGCCAGGCAGTGTCGAATGCCTTTTCCATATCTATTAGTACCATCCTGTATTCTTTTTCCTGTGGAAATTGGCAGTGATGTAATCTATTACTCTGGTGAGTTGTAGCTCTGTGGATAGTAGAGGTCTAAAGCCAAACAGTTCATTTATTAAAATGTTGTTGGATTTTAGAAAGTCCATATCTGGTAAGGATAAGTTTTCAAAAATTTTGCTGAGGGCACTGAGAAGGCTGATTGGACGAAACTATGAGGGGAGGAGACAGGTTGACCAGGTTTTCGAATTAATATTGTTTTTGATCTCTTCCATGTATCAGGGAAGTAGCTCAACAAGAACATACTATTAAATAGCTTAGTTATTTGAACTAAACCTTTACGAGGTAGATGTTTCAGCAGTATGTTAGTTATACCGTCAAGTCCAGGACTAGTTTTATTTCTTCTAGAGTGAATAATAGTGGAAACTTCTTTTAGTGTGGTTAAATTGCAGTCAGAAGCAGGGAAACTATTAAGTAAATGTGTATTTACTACTTGTGTCACTCTGTTAGAGTGAGAAGTGGTACCTAAATTTGAGGTAAGTAAGTGCACAGATAGAAAGTAACTGGCCATGATATTAGTTTTTTCAGGGTCAGAGCTATAAGTTTGTTTATTATAAGTAAGAGGAGAATCAGAGGAACTATGAGGAGTATTAAAGTATTTTATTGTCTTCCAGAAAGAAGACTGAGAGTTATCGAGATGTATAGAAACTTTTGCCATTTCTTATTACGCCAGTTGCTAATGTGTTTATGTATTGTTGTTTGAAATCTATTTAGAAGTTTCTTATATTTTGGATATCTGTGTTTTTGGTAGAGATGCCGAAAATAATTTTTTAGTTTAATGAGAATTTTTGTGTATGGGATATATCGTTATAAAGATGGTAAGAGCTAATTTTTGGAATGCATAAATCTGCGGAATAATTTATTAAAGTCCGAAGTCGCTTTTTCCAGTGAAGCAGTATCAGGTATTTGCCTGCACAGGTCTATGTTATTGTTTATAAACTGTTTATATTTGGGCCAGTCTGCTTTAGTATAATTGTATTTAAGTGAAGGTGGGAGAGAGATGTAGGTAGTGTTATGGAGAGTGAGTCTACGCTTCTTAGATCGCCTTGCATTTAATATCAAAACAGCTTCCTTTATTTTGCTACTGGAGTGCTGACTGAGAAATACTGGAGCTTAAAGAAAACTCCAATGCTCTTCCAATGCTTTTGCGACATTTCAAAATACTTCTTACAAGTGACTAGATAGGACAGACTATCTACTTTCCCTATAATTATAAACTCGTCATCTCGGAAAATAAGAACTGCCATATCACTTTTTTCATTACGTCACAGAATTTTCAGAAGTGTCCAGTTCCTATCTCTAATTCCAGATGGATTTTTACAGATCCAAAGTAAAAAAGTTGTTGGTGCTGCTTAATCCGTGCCGAGAAGACAGGTCAAGAGGTTCACCCCTTTTTGGAACCCACAGTTAGAGAAACTTAAGAAAGATAAGGACAGTACAAGACGAAAAGCTGAAGGCACAGGTTTACTAGAGGACTGTATTCTTCTCAGGAAAAAACAGGCCACTTTTAAAAAAGCAAACCTTGCCGCAAAAAAGAAGGCCTATCAATCTTTTTTGGAAACTTTGGATTTCTGTAAAGATGGACCAAAGGCGCACAAATTTATATCGCAGCTAAACAATGAGAACAACCAGAAAAATGAATTTATCCTCTGTAATAGAAACCAAGATGGGAGTTTCGGAAGAGTCATCTTGAGGTTACAGGACGTTGCACTACTTTCAAGCCCATTTGATTTACTTGAATTGGAGAGGGCTATTAAAAAGCTGGACCAAGGTAAAGGTGCCGGACCCGATGGGGTCCTCCCTGAGTTTATTACACATCTGGGAGCCTGAGCTCGACCTCTTAACAAAACTTGGAGGGACGGCATTCCGAATGCACGGAGCAAGGCCACTGACATTCATGTTTTCAGGAAGGGCCAGTGCCCACAGCAGATGGATTGTTACCGGCCGGTATCACTTACCAGTGCGATCTGTAAACTTTCAGAGCACATGGTACTCGATCGGCTTATTAAATATTTTGACAAGATGAAGGCTATCTCTGAAAGACAGGCCGGAAACATAGAGACACCATTCAACACATAGTCAGACATTGACAAGCAATCAAGGACGAGTTCCAAAGGAAACAGAGCATAGTGGCGGTACTGGTTGACTTAGCCTCGGCGTTTAGCCGCGTTTGAAGACGGCAGCTTCTCATTAAGTTCAAGATATAGGAGTGGCCGGTAACCTGTACCTCTGGATAAAATCTTTTTTAGCCATAAGGTACCTTCGTGTCAGGTACAACAACACCACTCACCGGACCGCCTCACTAAACAAGGCGTACCCCAAGGGTCGGTTCTAAGTCCAGTTCTTTTCAGTCTCATGATCGATGATATAATTGAGACCGTGTCAGGAAGTCTTCCGGGAGTACCGAGCCTATTGTATGCTGATGACCTGGTTATCTGGGCTTCATGTTCCAACCTTAAGGCAATAGAGAGCGAAATGAAAGAGCCTTGGAGATTATATCGTCATGGATGGACAGAAATGAAATGGTTGTGAATACAAAAAAAAACAGTTATCAACTGTTTACGCTCAGTACCAAACCTCCAACAGTCTCCCTTTCTACAGAAAGGAGAAGCTGGAAGAAACGTCTAATAGTACTGACTGGGCATCAGCTTGGCTAGCAAGCTCAGTTGGGCCAAGCATGTGGTATGGCGCAAAGCGCGGTATGTCCAGTTTACGTCTTTTAAAAAGTCTGTAAGGGATGACATGGGGCGCTTCTCAAGATGTTCTCCAGCTTGCCTACAAGACCTTCAACAAATCGGCTTTGGAATACGGCAACGCCCCAATAGCATCCAAAAGCATCCAAACTAGGCTTGATATAATTCAGAACAAGGCCGCCCTGCGCATCATAACTGGTGCCGCCAAATCTACACCCATTCTAGCTATGGAACTTCAAGCGGACATAGAACCTCTCGAACAAAGAAGAGAGAAGGCAGCCCTCATCCTTGGTGAAAGGCTCTTAAGACTCAGGAATTGCTCTTTCTGGACTGATTATAGAAATGCTCCTATAAGTCTTAAAACTCAGGACACTTCTCTCGGGGTGTTGTCGGAACTGTGGAACAGATGGGCTTTCGTCTAGATTGTCGGCAGCCCTTCCTTGACCCAAGTTTTTCACAGTCACTCGGCTTGCCCAAGGACGCATTGAACTTTTTGATGGTTTTACAAAGAAGGACGACTTGCCAGTTCATCAGCTGAGATGTATGGCCTCGATATGATACTTTTACGATATCCAGAAGCAGAGTGGCTGCATATTTTTACAGATGGCTCGGCTGAATAGGTGTTCACCATACAGCCAGCGCTGGAGATCCAAGAGGTCTAATCTCACGATAACTTTACAGTATCCATATCTCTATAATGTAGATCAAACAATATAATTTAGAAAATGATACCTATTTGTTACATATTTAGATCAAGAATTCATATAAATATGATATCTATATTGTTAGAGAATATAATTTCCCCATATTGAAAAGGAGCTTGCCAGTGTTTGTAAAGCTCTTTAAATAATCTGTCCCTTTTGTGTAACATTCTCTTTTCTCCTTTTCTTTTTATTGTAAATAGTATTAAAGGGTTGGTTTTTATTTTAAAAGTGAATCTTTTTATTTAAATTATGGCGGATGATAGCGAAGAAAAGGTGGGTGTAGCATCTGACTTAGAAATGATTGCAGATCCGTTCGGTGTAAGTATTAATGAACACAAAGAATAGGTAAATTGTAATAATTCAGTTATAAATGTTGCAAACAATAATGTACGGATGGATCACTTCAAAAATCAGTACCGGGATAGTGTTATGTGCGAGAGATGCGGAAGAAATGACATTGCAGAGTGCGACAGTACTAAAAATAAATGTCGACACTGTGCGAGCTCTGGCTATCCACCTTCTAATATTTCTCTTTAATATAATATAGTATTTTTATATATATATATAAACTTGAAACAACTAATGGGTTAGAACAATATAACGTATCTGGACGCCAAAACATTTTTAGATAACAATTCTTTCGCTGCCCTTACGGCAAAAAAGGCTCCAATTTGGATGATCTTAAGCAGCTCCCTTTTTTAAATAAAAGCTCGGTTTTTGCATGTAGCAATCGTTCTTTTGCCGATTTCATATAAAAGGTCTATGATAACGAGTACTATCTCCCAGCTTTGATAAAAAAGAAATTAAAGACGTATAATACAGTCATCAGTTAGTACAAATCTGATGTGAACACTCACACAACTTTCTCTTACTCCAGTTTCAAAATTGTAATTGATAAATTTTATGGTTAGAATACCAGATTTAATGAAAATCGTCGAAAACTGAAAAAACTGTTCAGTAAAAATGCACTTCCGCTTTACCTGGAAACTCGGAATTATGGCATATTTATTTTTAATTAATTTTGTTTAGATGGTAGAATTGTGTAATCAACTGTGATAGGACTTTAGAGGGAAACATAGTCCCGCCCTTCCCCCAAAAGCCCCCATAAATGACTTTACCAGGAGAAATGTTTCAAATACAAGTTGTACCTCTTTATATGCGTAAGTTTAAAGAAAATCATTGGAGCCGTTTTAGAGAGTTAGAGAAAGTAATATTAAGGATGGATTAGTGGCCCAAAACGCTAACCGCCCGTCGGAAATTGATAAAATAATTACACAACCGACTCTAATCCCGACTTACGTATTATGCGAGCACTCTGCTCTATTTAAAGAGTATGAATGGTGCGGAAATAAAGAAATACCTGATGACAAGTTAAAATTGTTGATTAGGAGAGAGTTATCAGTTTGAACGAGGCGATATAGCAAGCTGACAAAGTTTGATAATTTCACGATTTGCTTTAACTGATAAACTAGTACTAATTCCAGTGTACTAGTTAGATTTCTGTATGTAAAACAGGATTGCAGATATATATGTTTATATAGCGTTAATATTTTGATCACTAAGTTTACAATAGACGTAGATTCTTGAGCAATTTGGTCAGTTTAAATAAATGAAAATTTACTTAGCCAACATTTCATTTCATCATCATACAAAATAACAAACAGCAATGATTTCACTACCTTTGATGCCCTCTGCAACTAAAAATTTAATAACTGAGCGTTGTTCTTCCAAAGTGCTCGAGCGGACTCGCCATTGTTAACTGAATACATTTGAGATTATGCTTACCAAATACATATACAGCTGATGAGAAACTAAGTATGAGGATGCCAACTTGATGCACTGAAACTGTTGTATTGATTAAACAAACCGTTTCTGACCTACAGCGATTTGTCTCGTTACTTATTGAATAACGTGTGTGTGCGTGTGTGTGTGTGTTTTGTGTGTGTATGGAAATTCGTGTATGTAATCAAGAAAATTTATCCATAACTTTTGGAACATGCGCCAGGGTAGCAGAAGGCGATTGCTTTCACAGCAGTAAAAATATCGATTAAAGAACTCATAGTTTACAATGGATGCCAGATCGGTGGTAGTTAACAAAGAGAGTTTGGAAATCTGTCTGAAAAGGGAAAATTTAAATATAGATAATAATATATACAATATAAGTGAGACTGGGTTCGAACCAAATATGAAAATAAATTTTCCGGAGTTTAATTTAATTAGAAACGATCGTCAAGATGGTCATACTGGAGTGCCATCTTAATTATAAAAAAAGTACCTTTTAAAGAAATTCATAATATATATAATATAAATAATTTAACGAGCATTGGCATTGCAATACCTCTAATCATATATTTTTATCCAGTAATATCTATACTATAATAAGTTTTTATCCAATAATATCTAAATAATAATGTCCAACAAGTAAAATATCTTACAGGGAGTGGGATAAATTCATAAAAGTATATCTAAACCTTGCATAGTGGGGGCAGCTCTTCAGTGCTCACTCACGGGCATGGCTCTAGTTTCATCGATTCAAAGGGTCAAAGTTTATTAGATGCATTGATAACCTTATTTACTTAAATGACGGTCTCCCACTCTTTTAAATAATATCAGACAAAAGAATAAATCTGCTGTTATTACATTTTGTAGCGCATGTTTGACCCCCATATTAAATTGGCGCGTTTATATGACATTCTGAGCTCTAAACATTTCCCCATTTTGATTACGTCTAACGCGAAATCTGTTAAATATGGTAATAATACTTATTTAAGGAAGTGGAATTTAATGATTTATTAATGATTTAAACAAATGGCATAACAGTTTTATTGAAGCGTTATAAACAGTCTATGAAAAGTTAATTCCTAAGATGAAACAAGTTATTGGCAATTCCAAACCTTGGTGGAGGAAGAATGTGAGGAAAGTGTTAAAAAACGAAGGGCAGCATTCACTAAATATAAACATTCTTCCACTCGTAAGTAATTTCCTTGAGCATAAAATACAGGTTGCTGAAACAAGGCTGGTTATAGAGAGATGTAAAAAGGAATCTTGGCATTCTTAGTAAGCTTTTTACTTTCTCTTGCGCCTAGTAAGAGGAAGTATTGTAATCGTGTCAGATTTTCGATATCGGGTTTTTACTGGAACTATCCGTTTTGAGGTCCTCTAAATGGTTTTTAGAAAATGTGTGTGTGTGTGTGTGTGTGTGTGTATGTATGTATGTATGTAAACAGCATAGCTCAAAAACGAAAAACCGTAGTAAGCTGAAACTTGATATCTGTTTAGGTATCACCATGGGATCTGACAGTAGGTTATCTGTCAAAATTCTTCAACCAGAAATACCACTTTAAAATCGTTTTTTCACTTTTTTGCAATTTTCTCAAAAATGGCTCCAACGATTTTCTTTAAACTTGTATCAACTACACATACAAAGATTTACAATTTTTATTTGAAACATTTCTCCGGCAATATGCATTTACGGGCACTTTCAGGGGAGGGGTGTGGAGGGTTCTCATCTAAAGTGCCATTTCAGTTTTCTATACAATTCTGTCAGCTAAACAATATTAAATGCGTTGTTGATATTGCGAGTTTGAAAAAATCGGATGATCGAAAGTGCGTTTTTGCTAAAATGTATTTTTCAGTTTTCTGGTATTTTTTTACTTTCTTGCAATTTTCTCAAAAATGGCTCCGACGATTTTCTTCAAACATGACATATCAACTACACATCCAAAGATCTACCACTTTTATTTAAAACATTTCTCTAGAAAAATTCATGTACTTTTGGGGGAGGAGTGAGGTTAGGTTTCCTCCAAAGTGTTATCATAGTTGATTATACAATTCTATCATCCAAACAAAATTAATCAGAAATAAATAGATGGCCAAAATTCCGAGTTTTAAGAAAATTAGTAAATTTCAGTTTTCGACAAATTTCATTAAATTTGGTACACAATTTATAACATTTGTCAATTATAATTTCGAGAACAGGAGTAAGAGAAAGTTGTGTGAGTGTTTCACACCAGATTTTTTTGTTTGTTGATAGTTAATGGTAAACTAGAGACTATATTAAAATAAATAATTAGAGCACGTCAGAATGTAGGTATTCGTTTTTTTTATCATGCTTATTTATGTTTACTACCATTTACAACAAGAGACTAATTTCTAAACAACACTTTTTCGGATTCAGGGAACTTGAAACTTGAATCCGCAGAAAACGGAATTTCGAAAATTTGACAATAATATTTCCTCGTAGACTGAGAGAAAGTAAACATTACAAAGTTATCAACAAACAGAATTTAGAACATATGTTTTAAATATATATTTTAATCATTTAATAATTAATAAATGAACAATTATTTCTATAATTATAATTTTTGGCGAATTTGTTTTCTTTATATTGGCGCGCTAGCAAAGAACAATCTATAGTAAAGTTTGCCGCTGTTTACTGATAGTAAAATAGTTTCTAAATAATTGTTCGTTAAGTTCATTAAGTGTGTTGTAAATATTAAGTGTGATATATCTATATATATCTGTATCCATATAGCGGTAGATTGTGTATTGTTAGTTCCGGGATGGTAGCCAAGGAAGAGGAGTGTCGCCTGTATTACTGATAGTGCGCACACATTGCATCTCGTACACAACTTCCTTTCACTTAGATATCTTCAGCAGCTCTATTTGCTTGCCAGTGACAAATAGCGTATATAGAAAAGTATAGAGAGATAATCTTGGAGAATTTCAACACAGGCATCTTGTGACCACTCTACCAGAAAATATAATAGACATGTCAACAAGTAAGCGCCCATGATATCGATTGATTCAATGTTAGTAATGTAATGTAATTTGAAATCATTATAGTGTAATCTGGTTAGATGGGCCACCATGCTATTAACCTGGACTCCCACTTATGGTTACAGCATGACCCCTTTCTCCAATCCACTAATTTCCTTCCATTACTTCTTTAATTTACTTCTATTGTGTTTTTATAAATGACTTTTCTCAGGGATATCATATCTTCTTCCGTTTTACTCCACCTTTCTTTGTTGCCTCCTACGCCCTGTAGGTCATACCATCATGTCGGCTTGCTATATGAAATTAGTTGGTCGGACCTCTTGTATGCACAATATCGATTTATTGGTGAATATCCTAAGGTGTGATACAAGATATTATATTTTTGATATTTATCAAGGAATAAAATGAGAGTCTAGTCTAGCGTGTCAAGTATGAGCTGCAGTGGGTGATCGCTTGACGAACATATCTGTTCAAAGACAATGTTCACTACACGTATTGTTCGTTAATAGATCACAGTGCTTTTTAAGTTTACATTATTATACAGTTTTACAAAAATTACACACAACGTCCCTTCTTCTTGAATTCGTACTGTGAGGTATTCATTATCCGAACGTGTGTTTTGCGAACATAAAAATCTTTCGGTATATTGTTCGTTGTTCGATTTGTCCGAACTGTTCTTTAACCGATCATCTACCATAAACTGTAATTAGTAATACAAATATAGTATGAAACACACACAACTGCAGTAAATGTCCATTTGATTTTTTTTAAACATGGAAATTTATAGTGACTGGCACAGATGACAGGTAGAAATTGATTGTATTTACACTGTACTGCAGATAGCGCCACAAACCGGTACGACTCTCTCTTACTGCCATTCTATTTGAGTTGACAAATTTTCTTTAAACTTGGAATTCCGTCAAACTTTTAGTGTCTGTGTGTGGTGATTGCAGAGCCGATCGCATGGCAGCGCTACCATCAGAAATATTGGTTGTGCAGTTTGAACATAAACCTAATATAGACCACCCACAATCCAACCCACAAATCAATTTTTCCAAAAAAATATTTAAAAAATCTGGAGTGAAACACTCACGTCTTGCTCATACTGCAATCTACACAGCTATAAACGAGAAATTTTCTTTAAGGTTCTAATTTGTGTGTGTGTTTAGTTACCTTCAGTGGCATTTAGTTTGTGAATCTGAACTTAATAAAACCATTTTTTACTTTCTCTTACTCCTAGTAAGAGGAAGCATTGTAATCGTGTCAAATTTTCGATATCGAATTTTCACCGGAAATATCCGTTTGAGGTCCCTTGAGTCCAAAAAAGTGGTTTTTAGCAAATGGTCTGTGTGTGTGTGTATGTGTGTGTCTGTGTCTCTCTCTCTCTCTCTCTGTGTGTGTGTGTGTGTGTATGTATGTATGTGAACAGCATAGCTCAAAAACGAAAAATCGTAGAAAGTTCAAACTTGATATTCCGTTTAGGTATCACTATGGGACCCGACAGTGGGTCATCTGTTAAAATTCCTCAACCGGAAGTACCACTTTACTTGTTGGTTTTTTTACGTTTTTGCAATTTTCTCAAAAATCGCTCCAACGATTTTCTTCAAACTTTCTATATCAACTACACATACTAACAGCTATAACTTTTATTAGAAACATTTCTCTAGGAAAATTCATTTAAGGGCACTTATGGGGGAGGGGTGGGGTTAGGTTTTCATCTAAAGTGCTATTTCAGTTTATTAGACAATTCTATCATCTAAATAATGTTAATTAAAATTAAATATGTTGTTGAAATTCCGAGTTTGAAAAAAATCGGATAACCGGAAGTGCGTTTACTTTACCACTTTACTAAATAATTTTTTCACTTTTTCGCGATTTTCTCGAAAATGACTCCGACCATTTTCTTTAAACTACCTATAAAAACTAAACATACAAAGATCTATAACTTTTATCTAAAACATTTCTCTAATTCATTTAAGGGCACTTTTAGGGGAGGGGCGGGGTTACAGCTTCCTCTAAAGTGGTATCACAGTTGATTATACAATTCTGTCATCCAAACAAAATTAATTAGAAATAAATAAATAGATGGCCTAAATTCCAAGTTTTAAGAAAATTTGTAAGCCGGAAGTGCGCTTTTACTGAACAGTTTTTTCAGTTTTCGACAAATTTCGTTATATTTGGTACACATTCTATAACTTTTGTCAATTATAATTTTGAGAACAGGAGTAAGAGAAAGTTGTGTGAGTGTTTCACACCAGATTTTTTGAGGAAAGCTTTACCTCAACTCTCACCCTCAAATGAACCCTTACCTCAAATGAACTTTCTTGGTAAAAAGTTTCAAATAAAAGTAATCGGTCTCTGTATTTCTAGTGAATATAACAAAATAATGAAATCCATTAGTGTTCAATGGAGAAAATCATAGAAAACTGAAAAACTGTCCAGTCAACCAAGTTTTTTCAAACGCAGAATTTTGGGAACATACACCTAATACTTTTACCAGGCTTAATCGGGATTGGCATTTCGGTTGAAAATATTCAATGGAATATTGAGGAGGTGGATATCACTGATGTCAATGCCTGCTAATCGTTCATCCAAAATATGTTTTCAAAGATCAAATGAAATGACGAATATTCCCTCTGCGCATTTAATTGGGCGAGTGAATTAAATCTTTATTTGTATACTTTAGGTTCGGACGATATTTTGGATAATGTTACAAAAAATAATTACATAATTTGATAAGTTCCTACAAAATGAATGTATGTAATTGGTAAAGTTATTCATATTCAATTGGTTTGAATTCTAGATTTAGTTCTTATTATGTTAATTATATTATTTATTATAATGTTGAACATTTAGTTGGGTCCAGAATACTAGATAGCATCTACTACTATCCGTCGTAGCAGGTATATAATGCAATATGCATGCTACGACGGATAAAATCAGAGATGAAAAAATATGTAAGTCTGAATATGAACTTGATTAAAAATAGAATTTTGGCTCAGATCAGAATGGCGTCTGAAAAACAAAACAGAATATTATTAGTATCTAATTCTTACTATGGCAAAAGTGATTCTGTAAACTGGCTTATTATTATTATTTTTTTTTTTTTTTTTTTTTTTTTTTTAATCCCTCGCGGCCCGCAGGCAAGGGAGGAACCTGTTTTCTTTATCTGGTATTACGGTTCTTACTGGAACCGGACAATTGTCCTATGATAAAGACAAAAGAAAAAGAAAAATATGTCCGTGCTAGTCTCTGGCGTCTTCCCTTAGCACTTCCCTTACAATGCGGCAGGTGTGGAGTACCACAGCCTGCTGCATCTCGTATATGATGGTCCTCCTGATTCCCATCATGCAGAGGCCCTCCCCCCAGCGACCGCGGCACAAGTCCCGTGGCTGTAATAATCAACGGGACTATCTCCACCCCTGAGACTCCTCTCCATACAGCAGATATTTCTGCCGCCAGAGGCCTGTATTTAGCCAATTTCGTGGTATACGCGCGGGCTATGTTGGCGTCATCTGGGACAGATACATCAATCAGCCACACCCTGCCTGTTATTTTGTTATGCCAGATCACATCCGGCCGGGTGTTGGCGACGGCATGGTCCGTCAGTACCTCTCTGTCCCAGTACAGGAGACACCGCGCGTCTTCCAGCACTGGCAGGGGGTCATACTTGTAGTATGGGGGGGCATCTTGAATCAAACCGAGTTTCTGCGCCAACTCTCTGTGTAGGATCCTGGCCACACTGTTGTGCCTTTGGAGATAGTCTCTTTGTGCCAGCAAGGGGCACGCCGCTAGCAGGTGGTGAACTGTCTCCGGCGCAGCCCGGCATAGTCTGCACCTGACGTCGGCGACACCGCTATCGTTCATGATGCGGTTCCTGTAGTACCTGGTGGGAACAACCTGGTCCTGTATCGCGATGAGGGCACCTTCCGTTTCCGGAAACAGCAGCCCACGCGTCAACCAGGCCACGGACGCCTCCTTGTCAATCAATTCTCCATCTAGTGCTGCCGGGTATTGTCCGTGTAACGCCTTTCTCCGCCAGGTCTCGCCCACGCTAGGTGGGGGCTCATTATCCACCTCCACCCTCGTCAGCTCAGCACTCAAATTCAGAGGGGTAAAACCCGTATCACCAGCAAGCATTGCATCTATCAGCCCTGATCCCCGCCGTGCCAAGAAATACTCCCGCATTCGGTTTACCTGGGCTTCGTGCTGCGCGATTATATCCACAACACCCCTGCCGCCTTCCGCACGTGGGAGGATAACCCTCTCCACCGCCGCCCTGGGGTGGTGCTTGTTTTGCGCTGTCAGCGAAGTACGCACCATACGCTGCAATGCACTAAGTTCTGTGCTGGTCCATCTGATTATCCCAAATGTGTATGACAGCACCGGGACACAGAAAGCGTTGATCGCGCGGGTCAAATTACCACTATGAAGCCCACTCCGCGCGACAACCTGTAGACGTAGGCGAAACTTTGCAGTTACTTCCTGCTTAATCGTCGTGTGCAGGACTCCTTTACTTTGCTGTATGCCAAGGTATCTGTAGCTGTCACCCGACGCCAATGCCTCCATTTCAGTACCGTCCTCCATCACACATGGCGTGGGGTTCACTCTTCCCCTGATGATTGTTTGGGTACGGCACTTGTCTAGCCCGAACTTCATAGTTATATCAGCCGAGAATCGTCGGACTGTATCGATCAAAAGATCAAGGTGGACCTTACGGGCAGCATATATTTTGAGGTCGTCCATGTAGAAGAGGTGTGACAGCCTGCTTCCGGGGGCGGCGGAACCCCATGCATATCCGGAGGATTCCAGCAATGCCGATAGCGGGTTAATCGCCAACACAAACCATAACGGGCTTAAGGCGTCTCCCTGAAAAATCCCTCTCTTGATTTGGATCATTTCTGTCCGAGTCACTTCCTCACTCGCTCGCATCACAATATGAGTCCGCCAGCTGCCCATGGCCACATTAAGGAATCTTATGACATTGGTAGCCACGCCGTACAGTTTCAAAATATCAGTCAGCCAAGTGTGCGGAACTGAATCATAGGCCTTCCTGTAGTCGATGTATGCCATATACAAATTAAGTTTTTGTCTTTTGGCCTGTTCTGTGGCTATTGTGTCTATAATAAGCAGCTCTTTGCATCCATAGGAGCCCCGCGCACAGCCCTTTTGAACGTCTGCGATGATATTCTCACCATTGACGTAGTCGTGCACTCGTTTCGCTATACACGCTGTGAGTAACTTATACAGTGTGCTGAGACAGGTGATAGGCCTGTACTGTGCCGGGTCTCTTGCGTCTCCCCCCTTGTGTTTCAAATAAGTTACGCCGAGGGTCATGAATGCTGGGAGACTCCATGGGTCCGCAATGGTCAGTGAGAAGACCTCGGCTAACCGCCCGTGCACGGCACTGAACCTTTTCCACCAGAAATTATGTATTCGTCAGGCCCAGGGGCCTTCCAGTTCGCACACTTCCTAAGCGCGTTTCCATTCTCTTCTTCGGTAAAGCCCTCAAATACCATCTCCTGGCCAGGCCTCCGTTCGACCTCCAACATCCGCAGCCAAGCCGCGTCACGGTTGTAGTCCCCAGTAGCAGACCAGAGGTTTCCCCAGTATTCCTGGATTGCATCGCGTGTGGGCACCTCGCCAGAGTTCGGGCAATTATTTGCTTCCAGCTGCCTATAGAAGGCTGCTTCGTTCCTATCGAACTTCAGGTTATCTACTCTTCTACGCGCAGACTTATTGTATCGGCGTAACCTATTGGCGGCTACAGCCAGTCTTTGCTTGAGAGTATCTATAACCTCCGCTAAGCGTCTGTTTCGGGTGGCGGGTGTCCCCGGATGGAATCTCTCCCGGCGCATTGTGGCATTCACTTTCGTTACTGTCCTGCCCCCAGCCTCGCCTCTCTGACACCTGATAAGCCTGCCAAGGTCCTTACGCAATGCATTAACCTTACTTTCCAGCCTCTTCTTCCATATTGGTTCTACTGATTTGCGTGCCGCGCTTTCTGTAGTTAGTGGGCTCTTGCCCGTGATCACTGTTACTATGGCCGTCGCGGCGGCATAGACTACAGTTTGTAATCCCAACATATCCTGCGTCGCCATCTCTTGGTCTGGGAGAACGGATCTGTTCATTAGTGTGACACACTTAACGAGAAACGGACTCCAGCTCAGTCGCGGTAGAGTAGCGGAGGGTGGGGTCCATTGCCCCAACCATGTCATAGCTGGCCCTGAATTCTACTTCAAGTCTCCGCAACAATTCGTCTGCCCCATGATCCGTGGGGCTTGGGGCGGGCTCCGATGTTCTCTGTTCAGTAACGGCCCCCAGCGCAGGATCCCCCGAAGTGATCGTATCCGTGGTTTCCCCCCCGTCATCCTCTGTCAGGATGCCACCGCCTAAACGGCGTCCTGCCTCCTCGCGGAGCTCCTGTAAGATCTCAGGGGGTAAGAGATTGTTAGTCACAATCACGCATCGCTGGTCAGCAATCCTTTGTTCAGACACCTCAATCTCTGGGAATCTCTCCCGAAAGAGACGGTGCAGCTCTTGTCTATAGCCGACCTTCTGGGTTTCTAAGTTCGTCACTGTATAGTAGGTTAGCATGATAAATTTGTTCAGCTCAATTGACCATTTCATGCGTCGCCTTGATTGCCTCGACGTGGTCCCCAGCGTCACTGAGGAAGCACTTGCCTCGGCCGAGTCGGCTGTAGCTTCTTGTGCGGGAGGGACCCGCCTGTTCAGTACCCTCCCACCGGTGGTTCGCATGCTGTCATCTCCAGCACCGGCTCCAGAGATGCCCTGGCGGACCCCAGGCAGCGACCCTTGATTTATTCTATTCTGATGTGACATCATGATGAGAGATAGAAGGTGCCGTTTATACCTACAGCCAGGTAACGTAGAATCAGCCGCCCGTAACCTCGGAACAGACGCTGTGGGTGCTGCGCCCTAACTAAGGGTCAGACCAACACCTGTCGGGAGCGCTCTTCCGCCCGGTGCGAACAGACGGCCGTTGGCACTTCTCCCGACCCCCTTTCAGGCAGGGACTACCGCCGCCGCTGTTAGCCTACCACAGGGATAGCCCAGGGGGTACTACGAGGAGGTAGCGGTCGGACTTAACCCCCCTTATTATTATTATTATTATTATTATTATTATTATTATTATTATTATTGTTAACAACCGCGGGTGGGCTATTCCCCGGCACTGCAGCCAAGAGAGGCTTATTGTGCCATAGCCGGTAGTTTCTAGTAGGTGAAACTTCCCCTCCTAAGGAGTTTCAGGGCTTTCACCACCAGATCATTTTGCTCTACTATCTCCTCAAGCCACAACGTACCAGGTTTCGTTGTGTAATCTAGTTATTGCAGCGCAATCAAAGAGCAGTTGGGGGCCGTCTCCTCCTCCTCCTGACATAATCTGCACAAGGGATACCCTATCTTGTGCGGTAAATCCTGAACCTACCATGCCCCGTAAATAGCCCTGTCACCAGAGAGATCTGGTTCCTACTCAGGCTAAGGTCCCCCTCTAGAGCTCCTCAAGCTTACTGCGAAGCCAATCCCTGAACGCTGCACGAATCGCTCCGTCGGTTATCCCCAGGACAGGTTCTAGATCATTGAACGGATATTTGCCCCGTTCCTGGCCAGTTGATCAGCTGTCTCATTACCCTCAATCCCTGCATATCCAGGCTCCCATATCAGCTGTACCTTGTTGTGCCTGGAGAGTCTCGATAATGCCTCTCGACATTCCTTAACAAGGGATAAGGTGGGTCTGTAAGCTTGAGGGCTTTCAATGCAGCCAGACTGTCCGAGCAAATGCGTATGACTTTGCCCCTTAGGGATCTACGCAGGTTCTCCTCGCACAGACCTTAATGGCAAACATCTCAGCCTGGAATATTGTGGAGTATTGCCCAGCGGCCTCTCAATGAGTACCTGCGGGCACACTCCACACACTCCTGCTCCAGTTCCGCAGTCCATCTTAGAACCATTTATGAGCCACAGAGGTCCTGTCCGGTAGCGTTTTTCCCACCCCTTGGACCATTCCGCCCTAGAGCCAGGAACACCCGAAATGGAACCTCGAAGTTGGACAAGTGTTGTCCTGGGCCATGCTTAACACTGGGCCCGGGTTGAACTTTAGCACTATGTCTAAATGTTTGGCTGAGGAGCCTCTCTGTCTCCAAAGACCATTGTTGCGCAGTCTGTGTGCTCTGGCCCTTGCCTCCGCTTGCACCAAAAGGTGCAGCGTAGTCAGCCCCAGCAGCACCTCTAACGCAGCAGTCGGAGCGCTTTTAAGAGCCCCCGTAATAAGTAAGCACGCCAGCCTTTGTACCCCGCTGAGGCATTTTCTGGCTGTCTTCTGCTTACTTGGAGCCACACTCTGCCTTCCGCGTCAGCCTTACGCCTTGCCTCCGCCCTCCGCTCGGCGCTGCTGACCTTTCTCAGCGAGATGCGGATCTCCCCAAGCTGCTGGGAGACTTCCTTCAGAGGATCCGTCGCTGAGGGACATGTGCCTGCACTTGTCCCTGCTATCCTATCCTCTCCTCTCCCTGCTTCAATTCGAGGGGGAACCAAAGCATCACCCCCCAAGTCCATCCCCATCACTGGGGATCTCCACCAGCAGAGGGGATTAGTTTGGGCAAGTTCTTCTCTTCCCGCCCACTTTTCCTTTCTCTTTCTACAAAATTGGTTGGGTCCATTTTGTTCCCACGAGAAATGGAGGAAATATACCGTCACTCATGGCAGAGCCCCATACCAAGAGAAGGCTACAATACAATGGGGTTTCGCCCGGTTCCCCAAGGTGACCGCTACCGCACATATATTTTACTACCCTGTACGCATTCAGCCTCGACGCGCATCTCTTCTCGGCTTGGGTGGGTATACCTAAGCGGGTTAAGAAGGATCACTAGGATAGGACGGGGAGGGAAAGAGCCAGAGGGGTTTATTCTGGCCCTAAACGACATTTCCTCGTCAGCCACTTCCCGAAGGAGGTGCCCAGATCTCACCACGTGGAGATGAGGTTGACTTGGAGAGTTACAAGCAAACAGAGACCCACAAGGCACTCTGCCCTATCCCTTGCGATCCAAACTGTGTTTAAATAGCAAAGAGAGTTCCATTCATTTCATAAAATGTCATTTGTTGGGCCCAGTAATTATATATATATATATTTTTTTTGGTTGAATCAATAATTACTGCCAATGATGAATTAACTACTTTAGAAAATTTATTGACTTTAGGCAGGAATGTTCAAAAAATCCAGAGATATATATATATAATATGTACATGGTAAGGAACCTGGGCAGTTACCGGGAAGAGGAAGGGAACGCAGCCTCCCTAGAGCCCACCAGGATATTAAGATTCCTTAGGGATCTTAACCTCGTGAGGGTGCTGCTCAATGGCACCTGAGGGGGTGGTGTAGTACAGTAGACCCCTTCACCATAAAAAAAAAAATTCATTCTACATTGTAAATGGCATTAAAACTTGGAGATATCATCATTGTCAATTGTATTTAGAAATGTTTGTATGACATAAACTATTAGCAATTTCTATAACAAATTGGTACCATAAACCAACGTCAGCATGGAGATTGCTTGATTACAATAGTGATCATCCTAAATATTTAAACACTAATCTCACCAAGTATCCTTAGAATTATTTAACTAAGTCATCGTTGTGAACCTTCTTGATCGAAAACAAAGAAAAGATAATGTCAATCCTCAAAATGTATCGATAACTCTTTAAGGTTAGGGATTAGCTCAGTGGTAGTGCGAATCATCCGTGCTACCCTTAGCGAATCATCCGTGCTACCCTTAGCGAATCATCCGTGCTACCCTTAGATTTTCTCTTCCTATGAGCCTCTACAGCCCACTAGTGATGGGAGTGTTGCCAATAACGAGAAAACACTGTCCGGAGGCCGACAGTGCAATGAAGGCTCCGGACGCAAATGACTATAGATGTTGATGCGCCTTAAATTAAAAAAAAACAAAATATTAGATTTCAACATATTAAGTTCTACAAATGATAATAATTGTCAAACTAAAAAGTGGGGTAAAATAGAATGTTCTGTTTATATTCCAGATTTTTTTTATTTTGTTTCCTGAAGATGTAATTTTGTTTCGTCTTCTTATTATTTCTTTTTTCTATTTTTACTTCCTCTTATTACTAATAGTAAGAGGAAGTGTACGACCGTGCCAGATTTTCGAAAGTGAGTTATCACTGGAAATACGTTTTGTGAGGCCAAAAAAGTAGTTTTTAAAAAATAGTATGTGGTGGTATTAGGGGGGGGGTGTGTGAAAAGAATATCTCAATAACGAAAAGTTGCTGGAAGCTGAAACTTGCTATATTCCGTTTAGCATCAGACACCAAGGTTTCCATCAGCATGACAAGATCCATCAACCGGAAGTGCCTTTTTACTGAATTTTTTTTCATTTTTTGTAATTTTTACGAAAACGGCTCCAACGATTTTCTTTAAACTAGGAATGTTAACTAAACCTACAAAAAGATAGTACTTTTATTTGATACATTTCCCCGAGCATGAACACTTCATTTAAGGACACTTTTTGGGGAGGGGTGTGGTTACGGTTTTCTCTAAAGTGCATTTGTTATTACAAAATTCTGTCATCTAAATAATATTAATTAGAATTAAATATGTTGTTGAAATCCCGAGTTTAAAAAAATCTGATGACTGCAAGTGCGTTTTCACTGAGAAGTATTTTTCAGTTTTCAGCTATTTTCTCTAAAACGGCGCAACGATTTTCACCAACAAACGTAGGTATATTATGAATGATCAAATTGCAATGAAAATTAAAAAAAAAAAAAAAAATGCAAAAATCAAGTTGTTTCTCACTGTTTTACATCATTAATGTGAGCTATAAAGAAAATACTTGGAATTTACATTGCATTATTGAAAAAGAAGGCAAAAGAGAATTAGGTGGAAATGCTAGTCTTTTGTTAAGTCCGCCAATTTGTATTAGCCTTTATATTAGTGGGACAAAATAAAATTGGTGCTAAACACCGACAAAAATCTCAACGGAATTCATAATTTTCAGTTGAAAAAAACCATTCAGTAAAAAATATCCATTTTTACTGCCTCTTACCTATTGAGTGGTATCAAATTTTCGATATCGGATGTTTCACTAGAAATGCACGTTTTGAAGCCCCCTGAGTCCGCAAAGTGGTTTTTAGGAAAAAGTGTGTGTGTGTGTATGTATGTATGTGTGTATGTGTGTATGTATGTATGTATGTATGTATGTGAATATAATATCCCTATTAATAAATTGAGATGTATGTATGTATGTATGTGACAGCAGCTCAAAAACGAGAAATCGCAGAAAATCCAAAGTTGATATTCCATTTAGGTATCACCGTGGGATCCGAGTTACCTGTCAAAATTCCTCTACCTTCAGTACCACTTTGTTCACTTTTTTGCAGTTTTTCCGAAAATGGCCCTGGTTTTTGGGAAAATTCATTTAAGGCTGCTTTTCAGGGAAGGGTGGGGTCATGTTTTCTCAGAAAGTGCTACTTCTGTTGATTATACAATTCTATCATCCAAATAATATTAATTAAAATTAATTATGTTCCCAAAATTCCGAGTTTAAAGAAAATGGTTGTCCGGAAGTGTTTTTTTTACTGAAGTTTTCACAGCTTTCTTCGTTTTTCTCCATAAAACGTCGTCGGATTTGTTGAATTCTGCTATACTAACCACGAATACGGGGATTTGTCATTTGATTCCAAACTTTTTTCCGAGAAGGTTCATTTAAAGGAGTTTAAGGGACGAGGGGGAAGTTATGCTTTCCTTAAGCAGGTCACGCTGTCAAGTTTCCATTCTGCCATTGATATGAAATTGAAGACGAGTAAACATTTAGTAAAAAAGTTGGAAGAAATTTATCAATTTGAATTCATTAATTATGTAAACTGCAGTAAGAGTAAATCGAGTGAGTGTTTCACACCACACTTTCTTACTTTGTTTGCCATAGAACATTCTTTTTTTAGCCTCGCATATCAGATCATATGTGTTACCTAATTCTACTCTGAATGTTTTACATTAATTTTATTTTAGTCTTATGTAACACGTATGATTATCTGAGAATTGTGTATTTTGACTTGTGGTTTAGGAATACTTATATTTCTGTATAACTGAAACGAGACTCTTAGCTATGAAATTTTAAATATCTGTAAGGTAATAAATAAATAAAATAAAATAAAGTAGGCATTTATCGTATATAGTGTGCCAAGTTTGAAGAGAATTATTGGATCCATTTCTCACATAATCGCCAATAACTAAGGGAAAAAAAGCATTTCTTAAAAAAAATTGCTGTTTTATTGCTCATTGTTTGTGTATATAGTAGTTTTTATTCTTTTACTCTCCTAGGGAAGTAATAGATCGTGTCATATCTTCCATATTGATTTTTCACCGGAAATACAAGTTTTAAGGTCCCCTGAGTTCGTAAAAAAACATGTTTTTAGCTAAAAGATCTCGTATGCATTGGTGTGTTTGAACAAAAATATATTAAAAACGAAAAGATGTAGCTAAACATGGTATTCCGTTTAAATATCTCACCCCCACCTCGTAGTAATATCTTAAAAACGGAATGTCGTAGGTAGGTAGCTAAACATGGTATTCCGTTGTAAGTAATATCACCCCATCTCAGAATAATATCTTAAATATATGAATAGTGGTTGGTAGCTAAACGTGATAATATTCTGTTTAAGTACCATCACCGCATGTGACAAGGTTTTGTCCAAATCCATCAACCGGAAGTGTGATTTTACTGATGGTTTTCCAGTTTGGCGCGTTTTTCCGAATAACGATTTCCATTAATCTTCGTATGGTTCTACCACAATTGCTTATCACATTTTTTTTGTAACAGTATTCCAGAATAAATGGTTTTTGGTGGGTTGTGGTGAAACACTTGACCTTTCCTCTCAATTGCCACATCATAAAATATATGTTGTTCCTTTTGCATAATGTTAAATACATTATAAAAATTACTAGTTTTAATTTTGAAGAAAATCGATTAATCAGTTACAACTTTATAATATGTTTTTGATTTTTTTGGAGTTTTTTCTTGCAAGTAATTCTTTCGATTTTTACTTTCTCTTTGTGCTTTGAGAAGAAGCTTTGCAACCGCAGGATTAGTTTACACAGGAAATATACGCTTTGAAGTTCCCTGAATCCGAAAAAGTGGTTTTTGAAAATTGGTCTCTCTTCCTTCCCTCTCTTCCTCCCCCTCTCTGAATATTATAACATAGGGGCTTTTTTCTAATGGTTTATTAGAAGTGCGTTGTTCATTAATGAACAGTAGCCCTGAATATCGCTAATACATAGCAGTGTAACTATTATTTAATTTTTGGGTAACTGATTGGTCGAGATATGAACATTATTAAGTATCATTGTCTACGTCATCTCATTTTAGTGCTCCTAATAGCGATATGTGTGTGTTTGTGCCTCGGCACTCAGATAACATTTTTTGTTCGTAATCATTCGTGGAGTGGGGAAGATGTTCCTATGTCTCTGAATATAATTTCCAATATTTATCTAAAGCTAGTCCTGATTTTGTGGGTCGTTAACAATGTAATTATGCCATTGTCTACTATTTATACAAGTAATTCCGATATATATATATATATGTGTGTGTGTGTGTGTGTGTGTGTGTATGTATGTATGTATGTGAATATAATATCCCTATTAATAAATTGATAAAAGTAATAGTTCACGTTTGGACTTACAACGAAATTATTGAAGATGTGAGCTAATGTTTGTGAAATGAGAATGTGAATGTTTCACACTAGAATGTCTCGTCTATTTCTATCAAAGGTAGATCTAGTTCTTATACATTATACAAATGACATTGTCCAAACAATTACTAGTTTTAAACTGGACTGCTCGGTGTTGCGTTCGTGACACTGGGGGTTCACTTCTTGTAAAGTATGTTTACTAACGCCTCCAACCACAAAACCTGATCGGTAGTTGGGCATACAGTCTCCCTGAACTACTATGACTACCACTCCACTATCGCCCTGTTCCAGGCAATAAAACGGCTAAATAAGAAAAAACACGATCGCAGTAGTTCCTCCTACTAGGAAAGAGCAGGTAATACAAGAGAACTTTATGGTTAGGTAGCTGAAAACTAACTTGAAGTAGGATATTAAAGATGAAAAAATTATTTATGGCCGTTTTAACTTTTGTTTATAAATTATTCTGCATTTCGAAAATTTGATGCCTGTGCGGTACTTCTGAATGGCTATGGAGGATAGAGACTAAGCCGTCATGTAAACCGGGGGATAGAATGTATTAGTTCTTGGCCACTCACAAGTCTTCCAGTTATTATTTCTATTTTCTGTTAAAAGTTTCTAATATCTATAGCTCCTTCATCAGGTAGCTCTAACCGACCGGATTGATTACTCCGATTTGTCATAGAACTCTGTTCGGTGATAATCAAATATAGAACCACTGGCGATCAATTAATATAGATTGTCTCTATGCACCATCTGCATTGGGATAATACGTTTTTGTAACCTCTCTCATCATTGATAGATTGTCAACAACATACACTTTGTTGTTCCTTGTTTCAGCAAGTTCTGGCACGGCTCACGCTTCACCGGACAAAAGATCACCTTGTACACGGGGTAAAACTATGAGAGATTTTGAGGAAGAACTTTCTGAATTGAAAAGGGAGAATTTTGATTTAAAAATGAGAATCTACATAATGGAAGAACAGCAAGATCTGTTTCAAGGTGTGGAGAATATTGATGAAATTTACCGCATCAATACATCGCTAAAAGTGAGTAATATTTAATTACATATAACCTTCCCCAAGTGGATAAATTGTTCTTTACTTCATTTTTTCTAGAAAACGAGATAGGAAATAATTTTCCATTCTTGAAGATGACGCAACATTTTCTCGAGACTGATCAATGAATCATCATTAGATTGATATGGGTGGTCTCGATTATGCCCTTTCATAACTAATATTTATTGTAGGTCTTCTACATTGTCCAAATCAAAAATAATAATTTACATCCTCCACAAGATTTCAATAAAATTATTATTATTATTAAGTTTAGCTATTTTAAAACTAATTAGTTTTCACGCAGTTTAGCTAATAATAAATTGCTTTCGCTGCATTTCTTGTCTCTGCCTAATTTAATGCACAAAAAATTTTGCATTCTATTTGAAATGATCTCACTATTGAAGAAACACCCTTTTCACCCTTAACACCATTTATTTAGGGTCCTCCTAAATTTTATTGGCACGACTTTTATGAATCTCAATTTGTTTGAAATCAACTAATTCTAATTTTTGCCATATATAATATTTATTTACTTTCTGTCTCTGCTTAGAAGAGAAAGAATTTAGATCGCATCAAATTTTTTTGTTCGGTTTAATGAGAAATACATTTTTGAGATGGACAGTAAGTATAATTCAAAAAAGTGCAAACGTCGTAAGCTCAAACTTATTATCCCTGGAAGTCATTAGTCAAAATTCCTCATTAGCTCATACGAACAACCACTATGGTAACGGCACTAGCTTATACTAATAAGCGCTAAACACGCGGCCAGAAGAAGATGGCAGCATACCCGTTATCTTTCTCATAAAGAAATTTTTAACCAGCTAACAAACCTCTTGCAATACAGCTCTCTGAATCCCGATCCTCCTAGTACCAAAAACACATTGCCCACCTATCAACTGAAGATAACCCCTTCTGGCTTGCCACTAAAAAAATGTTGAAATATCATACAATATTTCTCCCATCCGCACATAATGGCTCCTGGGACAGAAGCGACAAGGAACGAGCTAATATATTTTCCAACTACTTAGAACATACTTTCACTCCATACCCCACATGCACCATACAACACATGTACTTGAAAACCTTCACATCCCTCTTCCTGATCTTTTAGGTTTCCGCGGCCATTTCATGTAAAACACTTGAATTTCCGGCTTGAGACCGCGTCAGTGATTTCCTAAAAACCGACGTTTCGCCCATGTTACAATGAGCCTCTTTAGGGTCCTTACACCTTGGAAAGCCTTGTTGGCCTTGTGGGTGTATGTTAGACCAACAGAAATTTAGAATTATCATGTTAACCACATCCACATTTGACTCCTTCACTTCTACTCTGTGATTGGTTAATTATTTTTAGCTAATTATTTGGTTGGAAAAACAGTTTAGAAATTGTTTGACTAATTTCCCTCCGTAGGTATTTTATAAATTATCAAATTATGCAATAAAAAATTAAAAGAAATTAAAATGCAAAAATCAAGTTATTTCTAACATAATATTTATTGTTTGATATAATTAATCTGTTATATTATTATTATTAATCACACACTCCTGGCCAGCGTACCTAGCGCATAGCGCCAAAACCGATGCCTATGATCATTGGCCTTGCCTACTCTAGGCAAGTTACCGTCCCTGCCAAGCAGATTCGGGAAGAACACATCATATGTGGTTCTCCCTTTCTCTGCCATTCCTAATCTCATACTCTCGAATATTGATCTTCAGTTTATACACTCTCTTCAGTTTGTATACTAGGACACGGAGTTTAGTATATGACAATTCACCAAATAACGGCTGCCTCATTTCATTATATCTTAAACCGTCATGTCCCTCCATGATCCGTAAGAAATTGATTGAGACCTTATTTTCCCTGGTGTATAAATAGGTGTATATTAAACTAGAGTGTATAAACTGAATTTGCCCTGTGCGTCTGTGTTATCACACTGTTTTGACAAAACATCCTGATGATGGGCGAATGCCGGAACCGTCCATGATCACAAAAAGAAACAGGCTATTACGGAAAGTATCTCCGAAAGTTGTAGCTCTTCATATGTGTGGTTCACATAGTTTAAAGAAAACCGTTGGAGCTGCTTTAGAGATCATAGCAGAAAAATGGTAAATACTTTTCAGTAAAAACGCACATCAGGGCATACGATTTTCTTCCAACTCGGAATTTCAACATTATATTTAATTCTAATTAATATTATTTAAGTGATAGAATTTTATAATAAACTGAAATAGCACTTAGAGGATAACCTAACCCAACCTCTTCTATATAAAAAGAATCTACTCCAATGCGTCAAGATGTTGTTTATGCATTAACTACATTATGAAATTTTCTGTAATTCTCTTTGTTTGGTTTATGAAGTTCCTAAGGAAGGACACCAGAACTGACCGAAACGTCAAATAAACTTTTAAAGAAAAAAGTTTTTTCTTTGGCCTCAGCCAACTATATTTTGCTTGTTGATTAACAACGGTCAAACATAACTATTGTTTTAAAAAGGATATTGAGGTTCGGTAAAAGAAAAAACTCTTTTTTCAAATTTTCACCGACGTTTCAGCAAATTTATTGCCTTCTTCTGGATAAAAATTTTTCTGATTGAATTTCTTAAAATGTAGTTCAACTTGTGATACACCATCACCAAATTCAATTTGAAAAAGGAGTTTTTTTTTACCGAACCTCAATATCCTTTTAACAATATTAACGGCGTAACAATACAGCGGTCTTAACGAACATCAAAGTAATTATTGTTATATTCTTAAGAAAATTCTGTGCCAAACGGTACAAACCGCTTGTAAACCCGTCCAGCTGAATTTGCAATATTAACGCATTTTACGGTGGTTCTGCCTCCTTGGCGCCTTCGCATTAACATTCTTTAGTAAATTCTGTGTCAAATGGTGCTAGCCGCTTGAAAATCCGTCCAGTCGAATTTGCAGTATTAACCATTTAACAAAAACGTGACCAAAATTGTGACCGTTATTCATACATAAATCCTGTCTAAAAACGTTAATAAGCTTACTATTTTATAGATACAGAACAGATATAGAGGAGTGGGAGAGAGTATTCGGTAAAAACAGTTGTTCATACTGAGAGGACCTCAATGCATATATTTCCGGGAAAACCTAATTAGACACGATCAACAAACTGCAAGAATCAATTAGTAAAGGGCTGAAAAGGGAATTCAGCGTACAGATAAATTCAAATTATTATATTTAAGGAAAAATGGGAAAATTACGAAACCATTAATACAATTTGTCTCTCAACATAATATATCATATGTAAATATGTAAATTTTTCAATGTGCAAATAGATGAAAAAACATCTTTATGTCCCTGCAATTAGCTGTGATATACTTGGTTTAGTTTCGCTAGGAAGAGTTGTTTGTGTTGTCACAATAACTAGGAACTACGTCATAGTTAAAAATACCCATTACATTTCCCACTTGTTTAAATTTCGTCATGGTGATACAGCATATTCCCTTAGATAATTTAGTTCATCTTTTTAATTTATGTTTTGAGTCGAAATAAACTCTCTCCAAATACAATTTTTGTGTGTTCATTGGAGTTTGTGTGTGTGTGTGTGTGTTTTCGCTAAAACTTTTTGTTTCATACTCAGTAATCCCGAAAATTTGACATGATTGCAATAGTTGCTATTTTTTTTTTACGCATTAACTTCTGAGCTCATTAGTGCCCATCAATTAATTTTCGCCTCAAACCGAGGCTGCTTGAGCTGAAGTGGCACAGGTTCAACCTTTGGAAACAGGTGGAACCTAAGGTTTTGAACAGAAGACCACACATCCCCTCTTACTTCATTAATCATGTTGACGAGGGGGCGTGTGGATTTTTCCATAGTCCATCCCTTTTTTAAAGCCTTGTTGGTTGTGTCCTGAAAATTTTGGATCAAATTGCATACTTATAAAGAATGATTTTTATATATTAGAAGCAAGAAACCAACCAGAAACGTGAATGTATCCATCCCTAAAGAGGCTATTTGCTGTTAATTTGTTTTATTTTAGATGTGCAGTACCTTTAACAAATATTTCTACACATCTTTAAGGGACTAATCCTAAATTAAATTTAAACATAAAGTTTGAATGAACTTTAACATAAAAATTTGCATGAGTTTCGGTTGAAATACCGAAATCAATCCCGAAATAAAAAGAAAACCTAAGCACTAATATTACACCAATGAGTTGCTATTACCAAGCTATATCAAAGTGTTTCAAACCAGATTTTTTCTCAGAATATCCGCTTTCAGTGAAAAATGAATTTCGACGTGACACGAAATATCGTCTTACAGTGTTAAATTTTCAAAACTTGAAAAATTGAAGTCTTACATGATTTAGTCCTTGTCATGAAAAAATTACTTCATCCATAACTTTCCATTTTGGTGAGCTTTCTTCGTATAGTTTCAGACTGACTGAATCTACACGAATAGTACAAGTGTTTCAGACTGACTGAATCTATACGAATAGTACCAAGTGTTTCATAATGTGCGATTTCCTGGTATGAATTGTAAAAAATAGGTCATCAAGTGCTTTGGTTGCTATATACATCGCAACGCCTTCGTCAGTATCCCCCTGCATTTGTTTTATATGGCTCTGCGAAGTTTCTTGAGGGTCTCTCAGTATTTTTCGACGTTGATTATTTCAAGATGAGAGTTCTTTGTGTTCTTTAGTAAGCATCTTCCGCACCCTTCTCGCACACAACCTGCGATGTCCCCGTCGGTCACTCACGTGCCTCATATCACTCATGTTGCCTTGACATAACGTCCTCCCCATAAACTGAAACGATTTTGCGATGAATCGCGGCAGCGCTTATGCCCTTTGCATCAGGTAAGCGCCCTTTGTACAGTGCACACTTTGCGGGAAACGAAATGAGGACGCTCATGTTCAACCTTCAGCACAATGAAAGTTGGGAAGCTACTGACGTCCGGCACTGCTCGTTCACTTCAGCTGGCTTCCCGCTACACAGCAGTGATAGCAGATTTGAAAAACAAATTCCCTGCGAGAACTACGTGCCTTGTAATCTTACTTTCCGGATTACCTTCGTATGTTATTTTATAATTTGATCAATATATTCAAAACGAGCTTGGTGCTACATTAAAAGCGTACGCCCTGTGTGCTTTACAAGCTAAGTAGAAATTTGAGTGCTGCGTTAGAGTGCTCATGTTTAAATGATTCAGAAGTATGAGTATTCCGACCACTCATAATACTTCTACTTAAGCACCAAAACTTCTCCATGAATATGTATAAATGAATTTAATCATTCACTTCAAGAATAGCAATGATCGAGAGAATCTTTGCAGAAACAAATCCAAAAGATTATGTATTTGATCATGATTTGCGGGTGTGCGCTGAAATCTAGCACAACCTGAATACTCTTGATATTGACACTACACAGAAATGATGTAAAGCAGGGGTTGCCAACCCCACCGACTCAAATTCATTTTTTAACCATTTTTTTTAGGTTTTTAATTACTTTAGGTTTTTAATTACTTTCTATCGACTGTTTATTTTTCTATGGGAACGTACAAAAACTTATTACTTTTTATTGAATATTATCTCAAAAAGCTGAGGTAGCCTTAGTTCACTATTGTATAGTAATGTTCGCACCAAATTGTGTGTTACTGGTCCAAACTGTTTCTCTTAAATTTCGAAAATAATTCAAAAATATCTGGTTCCAAATTAATTGTTCTGCTAAGAATCTTATTTATTAAGTATTAAAAAGAATGAATTTTGAATGATTTATTAATAGTCACAAAATGTTAATCAAAACAAAAAATAAATAAATTAAATAAATTTGCATTGAAAATGAAATCTTTTTTGGAACCACCCATATGTACAAATCATATTATTACATACAAATTTATATTTATATAATATAAATTCATTCCATGCAAGCTATAAACTTACATATCCCTTTAAAGTATATTACCTATTAACTAATATCATATGATTAAAAATCATATTCTCATACTTTAATCTTTACCTAAAATACAATTCAAAGCCGATACTTACAACTCAGGATTGACACCCTTTCATCACAAATACACAACATATACATTCAAAAAAAACATACTAATCTTTTAGCCCATAAAAATGAAAATAACATTTATGTTATATATGAAACAATCTGACACCGGCACTTATAATTCAGGATGTTGCCCATTAACGATCAAAAATCAAAAAACAATCACAAATATTATTATTATTATTATATACGAAATAATCCGTAATCAGTACTTATAACTCAAAAATCCCCACCAAAACCTAAACCAATAACAACAACCAAGCATGTTCAGAACAATCAAGTGAACCACATTTTCATCAATGCAATTCACAAAAAAATACATTTAAATCACGCTTAGCGGACGAAAACTTAAAGATTGTTTGAGGTGTCCAATTATGCATCTGATTTTGAAAAATTGTGTATTATAAAACAATCAATCTTCTCTTGATGCATTCACTTTTTCTTAGATATGCATGTTTATTATAGTGTTGCAATGTGTAGTGCAATGCATAGTTTTATAAGTTCTTTTTATTTATTCAAGTTAGTATTTATATTTAACATGCTTCGACATTTGTTTCATTAAATATAATATAAATGCATAGAAATGTATTAAATTTTCTTTCACAAAAAAAAAGCTCGCAAGGCCAATTAAAAATTTTTTTGCGCCCGAAATTGCTAAAAATTTGTCAACTTATGCTGTATAGCAATGTTTTTTATTATTGTTTTATTGTATATTGTTTATTTCGTTATTGTTAAGATAAATTATTATGTTACTTGTAACGAGTTCCTTTCATAACCACAATTAATAAAACCTTTTAAAGCTAATTAATTACAGATTTATTAATAGTTTATGTCCATTTGTTATGAAAAATTGCTAGAATTATCTTAGCAAAATGTATAATTAATTTTTTCCTGCTATATTTGTTATTTTACAGACTGAAGTAGAAGAGCTGCGGAAACAGGTGTCTGATAAGGACGATCTAATATTAAAAGCTGGCGATGCAATGAACTTGCTAGTAAACAAACATAAGGAAGAAGTGAGTCTGATTAGAGTGCAAGCCCAACAAGAAGTGGACAGCTACAAAGAAAGACTAGATATTTTGCAACAGGTAACCTTGATTACCAAATTCACTAAATTTGTTCCTCTGTAAAAAACCGATTATTTGTAGTACATGATTAACTTCCTTGCTATCCTATCTATTACAAATGCTTTCTATTTTTTTTTTGTAGAATAAGCAAATTAATAAAGTGACCATAATTTTCTTTTTTAAGGAACTGTTGGATTTCCGGGACAAATCATTGATGTATTCACAGCACAGTAAACTTGATGAGTCCTCGGTGGTGTTCACATTACCGTTTACATTGCCTTCAGAGAACAAATCTTTGGAAATAAGTAATTATGAGAAGATCTTTTTGGGACTAACTAGTCAGGTAATCAATTTTTCCAAAAAATTGTTCATTCAAAAGAGATTTTATCATATCTTTAATCGTGTTTCGTATAGAGAACATGCGAAAAATTAAAAAAATAAATAATAATAAAAAATACAAGACAAAAACCGACATAAATATCTAGTGTGAAACATTCAAACGACTTTCTCTTACTGCAGTTATTACTATTGTAACTGACAAATTTCCATTAAACCTGGAATTCTTACTTAACGTTTAGTTGGGCTCGCACTACATTATAAAGTTGGTGAGAATTGCACTGTTACCCGCCAGCACGATCCCCTTCCCTTAGCATAGTTTTGTAATCTCTAAAGTTTAAATTTAAGCCAAACTCACAGGACACCAGAAACACCCTAAAAGCACTTTTTTCTGAAGGATGTTTCAAATAAAAATGCTTGGCTTACATCTGTGCAGTGAGCATTCCAATTTCAAAGAAAATCGTTTGAGCAGTTTACGAGAAAATTCCAAAACCTATTCTGTGAAGTTTCACTGCCAGGTAACCGATTTCTGGCAAAGCTTGTAATGCATCTTAATATTATTATGTAAGGGAAGATATCTCTTCCTAGGCTTCTAAACTTTCTCCGGATAACGTTGCAAACCATCAGAAGGCTTGTTGGAGTCTGCAGGTATCCCTGGACTCTGTAGGCGCGTTCACGTTCTAGGCCCAGCTTCTTCAAGGTGGCTTGTGACAATGTGTTATTACTTGCAGCCTATTTTTAGCTCTGACTAATGTTCCCCTTCCCGGTGGCTACCCAGAAGAGTATCAGCCTGCCTCGGTCCTGGCACGATTCTCCACAGCAACACTTCCTTAACTTCCTTTATATTTCTCAGCTCCTCTTCAAGAAATTGCCGCTTATTCCGCAAAAAAATTCTGGCCTCTTAGGATGACCTACTGCCACATCTACCTTTTCTTGTCATTCAACATGTCCTCCTGGCGAGGGTGTCCCTAAAGTGGGTCCCTCTATCATTTCTACCCAGGTCATTTAGTAATCGATATTATTTCTACTCAGGTATTTTGAGATAATCAATGTTCGTCATTAATGGCCTCCTGACTATTGGGTACGATCACAATCTTCTATTCCGATAATCCTGTCAAGGTTGAACTGAACCCCTTCCAGATGCGTGGATTTCCGCCTTGTAGATAATAAGATTCTTGCCTAATGACTCCAGGACCAGTCCATTCTGAGGTCCTCGACCATTATTTTAATACCATACAGTAAGAAGGAATGATTGCTCGAATCTCTTTTGGTAAAATAAAGAAAGTAAAAAAAGTGTTCATGTCTACGATGACGAAGGCGGATAGTTAACATACTTGATTGCATGGTTCTCACATTAATGCATCAAATAAAATCCAGGCCCCAAACCCATTAGCACAGTACACCTCAGCTTTGCCTCAACCGTCTTTTACTATTATTCAATCTCTTTCAATGTTCGACCTCTTACTGCCATTCTCACACTTGTAATGGCCAAATTTTTGTAAAATCGGAATATTTATTTGATGTTTAGTTGGCTTACCTCACACTAAGTAATTGAATCTACTGATACAGTGTTATAAAGTATAATGGGTATGAGAAGGAGATATGAGTATTGGGCTTAAGAGATGAAATATACTGGAAATAATGCTGAACACTGTATAATGAAGAAGTAACACAATCTCCAGGACTTTACACGTGTTAGAGAAATCAGGAAGCGAGAAATTTAGAGTGAGTGAAGAGAAGGGTAGTAGTTGGTTGCTGACTAGTTGTTAACTGCTGTAAGACTGTTAAGGACTGTTCCCATTAAGGCTAGCTCAGCTGTACATATACTGAGTCTCCCACTGTAGTATGGCCTAAGTGGCGAGCGAGATTCTCAATTTTGTATTTTCTCTGCTCTGTGAGATTCTATTACAAAAGGATACTGTAACTCTCAGTACACCAAACCCAAAAAAATAAATTTTTTAGGAAGAGTTTGCTATGTGTGAAGCAAATATTTATTTATATATTTATTTGTTTTGGCGCTCATAAAAATATACATTTTTGTAGCAAGAGTTGGTATTGTAAGTACAATAATCATACAAACCAAAGATATATATATATGTTATTTTACCACTCTCAAAAACTTACTTTTTAAAAAATTATTTTATTTGATTTCTTTACAATTATTATTTATAACACTTTCCTCTTATTATTTATGCTACTTAATTAAATTTACTAAGAACAATAATTATGTTTCAAATTACAAATAAATTCTAAGTGCAAGGAGGTTACCCAAATTATGTTCACTAATTGGTACTCACTTCACTTGGTCAAACTGACAGAGGTTTTTTTTTTTTTTTTTATTTATTTTTATTTTTTTATTATTATTATTATTATTACTTATTTGCAGCCTGTGCCCCTATTGATAACAAGCTTTTAGTAAATCATTACAATCAAGATTTTATACAATTAAAATACATTAACATAATATTTACATATAATAAATTTTGGTAAATACTCAACATTTTATAATTAATTAGAAAATGATTAATACAGTCAGTTAAGTAAGTATTGACATTAAATAAATCAATTATGAAATGAAATTTGAAAACAAGGTAGAAGTACAAGAATTTTAAACAAATTTTAGCATTTACATGGTCAGATACAACAAAGTACTGCTCTTTTAATATTAAGTCATTATTTGTTCACAGTAAGTCTAAATTCAAAGAATCGATAAAATTATAAAAATTGATCTGTAAGGTCAGTGAGCAACTCGCGTTCAGTAAGTGGCCAACCTCTTCCTTGCATCACCACGAAGCGAATTAGCTTCGATCGTGGCTGGTCAAAAAGTGGACAATCGAACAAGTATATGATGCCAAGATTGTGGAACCTGAAACTCACAAAGGCGATTAGGACTTTCAGTAATGTGAAATCGGTGTAGGTAAAAGCTTGTTTTTACCATGACCTGTCAATACCATCGTCAACTTATAAGAATGAAACAATTTCATTTTCAGTCTTGACTGTACGCTAGGGAAAAACATTTTAGTTGTTCCTCCTTGCGGAGTTAGCCGCCATTCTTGTGCCCAATTACTGAAGCTGACGAGTCTTGCCTGCCTTTTTACATAACTCAACGGAACTTTCATAAAACATACTGGTAGCAGGGTGTCCAATGCAGCTTCTTTTGCAAGTTGATCGGCCATTTCATTGCCGGCGTTGTCTCTATGGGCTTTCACCCAGTTTAAACTAATATTCCACTGAAACTCGTTTCTCAAGCTATTCAGCAACATTCGTATGTCTTCAGCGGTTTTGTTGTGGTTATGACTGTTATTGAGTGAAACCTCGCTGTCGGTGTTAATAATAGCAGATTTCTTTGTAGTTGGAGTAGCCGCTGATTGTAGCCATTGTAATGCCTTCAAAATGGCTAATAGTTCGGCTTGGTTATTGGTGCACCAGTCAGCTAGCCTATACTTCTGTCTATAAATAGTTTTATCCAAATTGTTTTGAAACACCACCAGAGCACAACCTACTTGGTTATCAAGTTTACTCCCATCTGTAAAGATGTTGTACGAGGGAATACCATGGACTTCTTCTCTGATTAAGGTAGAGACTGATGGATGAAGCCATTTGTCTACAGGAACTGGTATATCCAGATCATATTGAGGACAAAACAAACCTGGGTTATCAAAGCTAGTTTTAAATGTCATATAAACATCGTTCATTTCCATTATTTTAATGTCAATTGGTATTATACCAGCCAGTAGTGTTGCCGAATAAAATGAAATCGTTCTAAAACCTTCAATGATTCTAAGTGCTATTCTTCGTTGAACTCTTCTCAATTTAAGTACATTATATTGCTTACTAAGAGCAGAACACCAGACTAGGGCTGCATAAGTTATAATTGGTAGGATAGCGCCTTTATATATGATCTCCAATGCATCACTGCCCAGACCCCAATAGACTTTAGCAGAACGAGAAAGTATATTTATTATCTGGGATGCCTTTTCATAAACCTTCTGAACATGCACTTTCCAAGTCCACTTTATATCAAACCAAACTCCAAGCAATTTCATTTCCTTCACTGTTGGTATTAATTTTCCCATAAGATAAACATTCATTGGAGCAGGATTTCTTTTATTCGTCACGTGTAATATCTTTGATTTGTTAGCATTGAAAAGTACTTTATTTTTAATTGACCATGATTCAATCAGATGTGTGGTTTGATTAGCCAGCATTTGCAAGTCATATTCAGTTTTGGCCGATATCACCGCCAGAAAATCATCGGCAAAAGCAAAGACAATTACTCCCGGAGGATAATTTAATTTCAAGAGGGAATCATACATTATTATCCAGAATCCTGGACCGCAACATGATCCCTGCGGACAACCTTTTTCAGCTTGCCGTGTATCGGAAAATGCTGCAGTGTTGATTGTAGCAAAACGTTCTGAAAAGTAACTCCTAGAGAGATTGAATAAATTTTGCGGACATTGTTTTTTGGCTAATTGAGCTAAGATTGCCGGCCAGTAGGCAGCATCAAATGCTCCAGACACATCCAATGATATCATTAATATTTGTTGTTTATTAGCCAACCCATTTTCTACAAAATTCTTTACTTCCATCAGCTCGTCAACTGTTTCTCTTTGTGGCGTGAATCCATACTGTCTGGTTTATACTGAAATGATTTATTTCTATCTCATCCATGTTTCGGGTTTTATTATAGGCAGCTGGTCATTATAATGTTCTACAATTTTAACAACTCTTGATATAATTCACTGGTAGAAATGATGCTATGATGTATCGCTTTTAACTTACAAAAGATTAAAGAGTTTTCTACGTCTCTAATTGTATTGAGTAAGATGGTATTCAATATTCTTATGTGTTCTAATGTACTTTCTATATGATTAACTTCTTGGAACTCAGTTAGTTCCTGATTCATTATTATTGATTTATCTTATTTCATTATTGTTTTGCTCTATAATACTAATAGCTTCAATGAATTTATTCATTACATTACTGCTGACAGTATACTGACGCTTTAATTGCGTTTGCAAGTCGTCTTACTTATTTTTTATTTCGTTAAATATTTTATTGTATTTTTCGCCGTCATAGTCGTCTAAATTACCCGTTATGCTCTTTAGGATTGTTCCTAACCCGTGTATAATGCCTCTTTTGGTTCTATTTGTACTGCTTCTATTATTAACCATTTCTAATTTGTCTTTTATTATTTCCTTTGTATAGTTTATGAATTTACAGTAATTATTTATTGATCTAATTTTGTTAATCTTATCTCCTCTTATATCCTCTAACTTATATCTACTTAGATTACTTTCATTTATTTCTCTCAGTATGTCATTGTAATAATTGTCAGTAGACTGTAGTTGTTCTAGCAATGGGTTTAATTGATAGTAGTGTATTAATGTGTGTGTTGTAGTCTGGAGTCTTCATCTATCCCCATGTTTATAGGTAGTATGCCAGGATTGTGTGTTATGTTGTTGATTTCAAATCCTTGAGTTAGGATTGTGAGGGACCTGGAACAGTTTCATTAGTTTTATTAGTTTTTAGTTTTGTGGGACATTTAATATTGGATATGTGTATTTTATTTTGCATGTTATAATGTCTGGGGGTTATAGTCACTGTTTTTAGTCTGTTATTTATTGTTTCAATGGTTTCTTTCTTGTATTTGTCTTTAGTTTTGTTCATTTTTTGTTTGTTCTTTACGTATACTTCCTTTGGGATTTCGGGGGGTGTCTCCCTATTTTTATTTCTATTTTCTAGTGTCTTAATCAGTTCGCTTTGATTTCTAATATGTTCCTATAAAAATTTAGTTTTTTGTCTGTGATTGGTGATGTCACTATTAACGAGTTGTTTTTCTAAGTTCATTTCGAAAATGGGTTTTGTTTGTATGTGTCCGTGTAGTGTTTCAAAAGGAGTTAATTTTGTTACTGAGTGTATGCTGTTATTGTTGGCTAATACTGCATAATTTACTTTTGTTTCTAAGTTGTCTTTTTCGAATCTTCTCTGTCTTTTAGTATTCGTATATGTTCGATTAAAATGGAGTGGAATCGTTCGGCAATTCCGTTGTGAGCTAACTAGGTGTAAGTCTATCTTATGTAAGTCCAGTAGTTCTTATGGAATTGTTGAATTCTAGTCCATTGTCCGAGATAATTTGTTCAGGTAATTCGTAGTGTGTGAAGTGTTTAATTAGTTTATCCGCGATTTCTAGTCCTTGCCCAGATTTGAGTTTATAAACTTGTGCGAATTTTGAGAATGGGTCAATTATGGTTAGGAATTTTGTTTCCGTCTAAGGTCAGGCTGTCTACGTGCAATATTTCAAAGGGTCTAGTTGGAGTAGGCGTGTGGTTAAATAGGTTTAATTGGAACTGTGTCGTACTTGGTTCGTAAGCAATTAGTTACATTTGTTTATGTATTGTTTATCGCATGTTTGGCCAGTAGTATGTTCTTCTAATTTTATTGTAAGTCTCCTCGACTCCTCGGTGGTTCGTTTTTCATGTGTGATAGTTTTATATTGTTTCCTCAATTTCATTTTTGTCCTCTGTGTCTATTAATTTTTGTGTGAATTTTACAAACATGATTTCTAAATCCTTAAAGTGGTTCATTACTGTGGCTGTGAATGGAGTGTAAAAGTCGTTTTCAAAGTATAGCCCATATTTTGTTCTTGGTTGTAGTATTCTTTTATACATTCTTTTACGACTTTTTCTAAATTGTTTTCTGAAATTTCTGTTAGTATTCTTGTTTTTGTATTGAATAACTTTTTTATTTTAGGTTCTCTGGGATCGTATTTTACTAATGATAGTATTTGTGTCATAAACTTCGGTTTTGTCGAGTTGTATCCTTAGGTTTGCTTCCCTTAGCCTAGAGAATACATTTTTTAAGTCTTTTGCGTGTTCTTGTAAACTTGTACTGAATATTATTATGTCGTCTAGGTAAACTCTGTAGTTTTGTACCCCTAATAGTACTGAGTTCATTATTCTTTGAAACATCCGAGGGTTCGTATTTTATGTAGACCAAATGGCATTCGGAGAAATTCGAAATGTCCATTTTCCGTGCTAAATGCTGTTTTCTTACACTTCTGGATTCTATTTCTACTTTGTAGAATCCTGATGCTAAATCAATTATGGAAAAATAATGGCATCGTCCTAGTTTGTCCAGTAATTCCGTTATGCTGGGTATGGGATAAGTGTCGTCTATCGCTTTTTCATTCAGTTTCCTGTAATCTATCACTATGCGCCATTTCTTCTGTCCTGATGCGTCTAATTTTTTCGGTACATCCATACCGGTGAATTCCACGGTGATTGGGAGTGACGTATTATTTTTTGGTCTAACATGTCCGTAATTTGTCGGTTAATTTCTTCTCTATGTACTTCCGGGTGTCGGTATGTTTTAGTGTATACTGGTATTTCGTCTGTGGTTCTTATACAATGTTTTATTTTGTTAATAAACGTTAAATTTTCACCTTTAGTGTAAAAAATATCTTTGTATTCGTCTATCAATCTTTTCAATTGTCCGTCTTTCTTCCTCGTTCATATGGTTTGTTCTAATTTGTTCTATGTTTATTTCCTTGTGGGTTTTATTTTTTAAATTTGGTTTCTTATTTACTATAAAATTATTTAAGTTTATAACTTCTGCGGGTTGCCTAATATTGATTTCTAGTTCTTTATTAGTTTCATTAATAATGCTACAGTATGCAGTGGATTTAATTACTTAATTATACCTTCTTGGATTGCGGCTTCACCAATATTCGTTTGTGGAAGAACCGCTTCTCCATTTCCCAGGTTTTTTATTTTTAAATTAATTATTTTGTTCCCTAAAGGCTTTAGCCTAAATGTTTTAATTATATTACAATTTGCATTTTTATTTATATCAAGTTCTTTTCCTAAGTGTTTCTGGTTCTTACAGTAACATATGGGTAGTTCGTTCCCTTGAGAGTAAAATAATTTCTTTCGAAATCGCTTTTTATTTTTCAGTTTTTTATAATATCTAGTCATGGAAGTCAAATAAGTGAAATTGTAATTTTTATTAGTTAAGTATGGTGAGTTTAAAATTGTGCTATGTTTTGACGTTCCATGTGTAGTAGTTACTTCGAACGGGGTTTCTAAAGTTTAGTTTTGTAGTATTCTGTAGCTATGTGTTTTTTTTTACGAATGATTTCGTACTTCCTGTGTCTATTAGTATTTTTTGTCCTGATGTCGATTCTACGATATAGGCAAATTGTAACTTTCTTTTGCTAGGTTCGTATCAAACTTTCTTCTGGTGGGCCTCCCTCTAAAAAAGAATTTTGTTCAACTTGTGTTTCTTTATTTTGAGTTTCATCGATCTGAGTGTTGTTCTGATTATATGTTAGGTAGTTGTACCGAGATGTATTTCTGGTAGATATACTCATAGGAGTAGGTAACGGTTGCTGGGAGTGTTGATTATGAGGAAAGTGACTTCTAATTGTTTGTTTTGATTGTTTCTGTGTGGGTTTAATCTTTCTATGTTTGGGAAAAATCTGTTTTGAGGATTGATCTTGGTTTAAATTGTTGGGGTTTATAGGGTTTAACAGGTTTTGGATTCGTTGTACGGTTAAATGAGTTAGTGGATTTTTGTAAGAATTGGGTTGTGGCTTTATATTGAAAGTCATTTGTCAGCATGGAAAGTGCTGTATTTAAGTCCTGAGGATTTTTAGCTTTCATAATAAATCCTATGGGTTCATGTAGTCCTTTCAATAATGTACGGAGAGCAAGCCCTCTCGCGTATTCACTTGATATGCACGCTTCCGCGGCTGGTTTCTTATTTTTGAAGTTGCTCAACATCAATTTTTTTTTTTAAGGCGTCTCAACATCTGCGATCATTTGCGCCCGGAGCCTTCTCACTGTACTGCCGGCCTCCGGACAGTGTTCTCCCGTTACAGACAATACTGTCCATTACCGGACAGTGAGCTGTAGGGGCTCCTAGGAAGAGAAAATCTAAGGGTAGCACGGCTGGATTCGAACCCTTGATCTCCGCGTTCCTAGTCCAGCGCGCTACCACTGAGCCTAGCATTAAATTTAATATACCTTGTATTTTTTTGGTAGAATTCTAGTGGGGTGTCAGTTCCTTGTTTTAAGCTACCTAGTTCTGTGTTTAGTATATGACCGTCTGTCTTGTCTGAGTATGTTTCAATTGTTCGAATGTAGTATATTCTGAATTATGTACAATTAGTGCGGCTGGGCCTGTAATTTTTGCTAAGATTGAGGATTGTAAATACTCATTCTGGAAAGCATTGGGGTCCGCGCTTCCAAATCGTGTCACTAATTTTGTTGTTATTTCTAGAAACCGTGCAAGTAATTCTGGTTCCCCATGAAAATCTGATATTATGTCAATGTATTCCTTCTTTAGTTCTTGTCTAGCCATTTTGTCGAATTAAGATATATAAAATAAAATAAATAAATTTTTTTAGATAATCTAGGAGATAGTTTAACTTAACTAAAAATTTTTTAAATAAATCTTTTCAAATTGGTTAATATTATTGAGTTGGCTTACTTACATTAGCCAAATAGTAATTTTCATTGGTAGGTTAGTTCTATGAGCTGTTGATACAGTAGCGATTTTATGTGCTCTAAAGCCACTTAGAACTGTCCGAACGACTGCGCCAGTTGTTTTACCACTCTCAAAAACTTACTTTCTAAAAATTTATTTTATTTGATTTCTTTATAATTATTATTTATAACACTCCTCTTATTATTTGTGCTAATTAATTAAATTTACTAAGAACAATTATTATGTTTCAAATTACAAATAAATTCTAAGGCAAGGGGTTATCCAAATCTCGTATGTTCACTAACTGGTACTCACTTCACTTGGTCAAACTGGCAGAGTAACGAACTGGTAAACTTTTAAACGTTGAGGAACACTGTAGGAGAAGAACTGTCGTACTCTGGCCGTAGGTCCATTATATATCCTTCCTAAGTGCTTGGATTAGCTGTGCTTTATCTTATATTAATTCAGTAGTTTTCGCTCATATAACATATATATATATATTTATAGGAGTTCAGTTGTCTGTCACGCTAGTGGTAACATCGTCTCTTAAAACTTTCTTTAAATTACTAGTTTCTAGACTGTTTTGGTTTATATGTTAAAAACTGGTACATATGTAGATTAATACGTTCTGTATAACATACTAAATTTTGGAAAAAAATTATCGAGCCGTTTTTATTAAAGTGGTGTTTGAAATAGCTTGCATAATTCTGCACTTGTTGAGTGTATAAGTTGGCTGAGTGGTGGGGCGCACTGTACACCAGGTATTTATTTACTACATAAATATTGTAGTATTACAATAAACATGACTGATTTGGAACAGTTTACTGATATAAAGCTACTGAATTTAAACAGTTGTTATTAGAAATAAGAAATAACGTTAATAAGAATAATGATAATATGGTAGAAATTAAATTGGCTGTTACAAAATTAAACGAAAATTTTACGAAACTAGCAAGCGAGTTTCAAACAATTAAAAATGAAAACGTTATACTTACGGAAAAAATCAGAAAACAGGAATCAGAAATAAAACATCTCAGAAATACGGATAGAGAAAGTAATTTAATTATTTATAATTTAGAGGAAGAAGGCAGAGAGTCTTATGAAATTTTGGAAGAAAAAGTAATTAATACGATAGGATTAAAAAGGGAAACTGGTATTGACAGTTCCGATATCGTTCGTGTGGGAAGATTGGGTAAAAAGGAACAAATCGACCTGTGCTAGTTAAGATAGCTACATTTAAATCGAAAATAAACGTAAGTGGCTTAAAATTAAAAGGCTCTAATATAAGTGTTACACAAGATTTCTCACCGGAAATAAGAGAGATAAGAAATCGTCTTTTGCCGCACATGATGCATGCTCGAGCACTTGGTGAGTTTTCAATTATAAAAGGTAATAAATTGTTAATAAAAGGTAAATTGTATACAGTAGAGGAATTAAACTTGAAATTTCAACAAGTAGATGTGAAGCATACGTCAGAAAGTGAATTGGAAACTTCAGACCGGAATAGTGAAACAAAGAAAAGTGGAAAAAATCAGAAAAAATCAAGGACAAGCAAGAAAAAGCTTCATCTAGTCGTGTGCTGAGAGCGAACCGCCAAGATAGAACAAGAAGGGTGGAGGATATTCCTTCTAAAAAGTAGCAATTATTGACCGGATATTCATCGCAAAACGGCACGGACTGGAGCTCAACATGGATAATACCCCTAGAAGAAAGGAAATTGGTGATAGTGTCATTGTTAGTGGTGTTCATAATAAAGTTGAAAGTGTCTCTTGTGAAAATAATTTAAGAATTATCTGTTACAATGTGGCAGGTTTAAGAGGTAAAGTCAATGCTTTTTTCTCCCTAAATTATCATAAAAGCTCTGAAATATTTATCTTAGTGGAAACATTTGTCGAAGAAAAGGATTTTGAATGGTATAACTGTTTTTTTTAATAATTTATATTATTAGTTGGAAACTGGCAATAAGAGAAGCACGGTTTGGGAGAGCGAAAGGTGAGATTTTATGTGGCATTAAACGAACAAACGCAGTTACTAAAATTGCTAATTTCATAAACATTTATAATTACAATTTAATTGAGCTGAATTTATGAAGTAAACGCATCTTAGTTGTGTCCCTATATGTATCAGTATAAATTCTTGGATTAACGAATTTAATAATCTATACAATTTACTATTAGAAAAAGTGGAATATAAGTTCATTCTAATTGGTGATTATAATGGTAGGATTGGTTTAGCTCAAAAAATAAGTAAAAATTATTTAAGGCAAAACTCAATAATTGTCAATAATTATAGAAATTCAAAAGATAATGTTGCTAATAAAAATGGAGAAAAACTATTAGAATTATTTGGGGATTTTAACTTAGCTGTATTAAATGGACGTGTAAAAAATGATATAAATGGTGAATACACATTCATTGGTGCCCCGGGTAATTCGGTGGTAGATTACTGTGGTATTTCAGATGATTTGATAACACTTATCATTATATTGATGATTTTTTTGTCGATTGCCAAAATTATTCAGATCACATGCCCTTAGTTCTTACTTGCAAATTACAAATTACAAATAGTGATGTAAATACTTTGCCTCTCCTGCCTAAATATAATTGGAGTATACAATATAAAACTAGATATTATAATACTTTGGATACACTAGTAACTAATATTGAAGTTTGGCCTGATGATCCCGAACAGAAAGTTAATAACTTAATTCAATTAATAAAAAATGCATCTGTTTATCACACTTTTCAATCAATAGGTATATTTAATAAAATCTACAAACAAAAATGGTTCACGAAAGATTGTGTTATTGCGCGAAATAAATCATTTAAATGTCTTAAACGTTTTAGGAAGACAAACTTAGAAAGCGATAAACGTAAATACATAGAGGCTAATATAAATTATAAGAACATTTGTAATTTTAGTAAACAAGAATTTTATAACTCTGCAACTGTTATACTACAGAATACAAAAAATACAAAAGATTTTTGGCAAGTTGTGAAGCTTTTTAAAAAATATAATTTTGTAGTTGGAGCGGATGGATATTCCGGTAGTAGATTGGATAGGACACTTCAGATCCTTACTGAACCCTCCGCTATTAGCGAGTCGTGTGCAGTATGCCGAACCTTTTAATCAAAATAAATTTTTGGATGATTGCTTTAAAATTGAAGAATTAGAATGCTTTATAGGTGAAATGAAAAGTAATGAAGCCCCGGGAAAAGACCGTATACCATCAGAATTTTTTAAAAACGCTCCAAAAACTTTTTTAACTCAGCTGTTGAGTACTTATAATAACATATTTAAAACTGGAATAGTGCCTGGCACATTCAAAGAATCTATTATTTTCCCTATTTTTAAAAAAGGGAATTTAAATGACCCCACGAATTACAGAGGTATTTCTTTCTGTAATGTGGTGGGTAAAATTTTTTCTGGCCTTTTGTTGAGAAGATTATCAGCGTGGGCTGAAGAGAATAAGGTGCTAAAAGAATTCCAGGCGGGTTTTCGCAAAAAATATTCTACCACCGATAATATTTTCACTTTAGCCAACATTGTAAAACTAAAACTAAGTACCAAAAAGCAAAAAGTATATGCTTTCTTCATTGATTTTTCTTCAGCCTTTGATAATGTGGATAGGCATGCGTTATTGTACAAATTGTCACAGCTGGGTGTTTCCACCAAGATGCTTAAAGTTATAAAGAGTCTTTTCAAAGACACTGCCGTCTCTGTGTGGTGCAAAGAGGGTTTAACTGATTCTTTTTATTCTGAAATGGGAATCAAACAAGGCTGCGTTTTATCACTTTTCCTCTCTAGTCTCTTCTTGAATGATTTAGAAGATACTTTACCTGGTGGCATTCTCATTAATAATACAAAAATTAAAGCTCTCGGTTATGCTGACGATATAGTTATATTAGCGTCGGAAATAACAACTTTACAGTTCATGATAAACGCGCTTTATCAGTACTGCGCAAAATGGAACTTAAAACTAAATTTGGATAAGTCAAAAATCTTAATTTTTAGAAACGGAGGCAAAATGGCTAGTGGAGAAAAATGGAGATGGGGTAAAGAGATAATTGAAACTGTACCTTCATATAAGTATTTAGGTGTTACAGTTTCCAATAAACTTAGTTTTAAACAACACATTGCTGAAAGGTTAACAAAATCTAAAGCGGGACTGAATTCGGTATGGAACAATCTTATATGTAACAAAGATATACCATTTACATCAAAAGCACAGGTATTTAACAGTGTGAGCAGAGCTATATTATGCTATGGTGCTCAGGTGTGGGGCGGCCAGCGACATGATGATGTTGAAAAATTAATGCGTTTCTTCATTAAAAAGCTTTACGGCTTGCCAATGTGTACCCCAAATTATATGTTGTACATAGAAACTAACCTCTCCCCTCTCTTCCTATATACGTTGAAAATACATTTAAAATATATTTCTAAGATATTTAAAGATTATACTGATAACAGATATCCTAAAATAGTAGCAAAAGAAATAATCAGTAAAAATATATTTTGGTTTAAAGACTTGAAAGACTTATTGCAGTTATTTAATATTAATGTGGACTGGGAACCAGCTGATACGTTACTTAATTCTACAACTGTAATGTTAATTATAGAAAAGGTTTCGCAACAATGTATAATAAATATCTCACCTTAGCCCTTAACACAAACACTTATACAATGTATAACAGTTTAAGCCATAGTCAACAATCCACAAGTTACACCAATACATTGCCTCTACATAAAGCTAAATGGATTTTTAAATTGAGAGGGGAGCTGTTAAATTTGAATTGGAAGCCTTACAAAGATAATGATGGCATTTGCTCAATGTGCAATAGTAATGAATCTGAAAATACCTATCACTTTTTGGCCACTTGTAAAATTCTTACAGAATTTAGAGTTAAATGGTTTAACAAAAAGAACTTAAGTCAAATTGAGGCAATAGATTTACTCAATGGAAAAAACTGGTTAGCTTTAGTTAACTATTGTCGTGATAGTTGGCATTACAGATCGTCACTTATTAAAGAGTTTAATTTTGACTACTAAAATAAGCTACTAAAAAGTAAATAATAATAATAATAATAATAGTGCAAGAAAATAAATGTTATTAATGCGATAGTGACATATGTATATAAAACAAATAACAGTGTTCTCTTCTTTTATTATGTATCTTGTTGTTTAATTTTATTTTTTGTTTTGAAATATATATTAATTAAATATCTTTTTGACAACTGACCTCCCACGGACGATCGAATCATCGTGGTAGTGTCTTTTTTGTGTAAAATAAAAAAAGAGTTTGTAAATGCACTTGTATATAATTTGAATAAAGACATCTTTTTCTATTCTATTCTATATATATTTATAAAAGAAAGAAAAAACTTAAGAAAAGAAAAAGAAGAAAGTGTATATAAAAAGAAGGAAAAAAGAAGAGACAAGTTAGTGTTATCAATAAAATTAAATACTATAACAAATAAAAATTAATAATTAACTCTCTAATTGATTAAATATTCATTTCTTTTTTTTCTTGTCTGGGAGGGACAAAGCTCTATGCTATTGAAAGCCTTTCTGGGCCCAGATAGCTACCCCTAAGATTCTCCGTGCCTTCTCAGTGCACTGCCGGTCTCCGGACAGTATTCTCTCGTTGCAGACAACACTGTCCATCACCAGGGACAGTGAGCTGTAAGAGGCTCAAAGGAAGAAAAATCTAAGGGCAGCAGAAATATTCAAAGTAATATTGACAATAAAAAATTAAATAGAGTAACTTTGATGAATGATTAATTAACTATTGTAAGACATTAACTATAAACTCAATAATCAGCAGTTTACTACAAAATAAAATTTATAAAAAAGGTGAAAAAGAATACAAATTTATATTACCTAGATTTAGTTTGAAATAAAATTTCTAATTTTAAATGCACTATTTACGAACAAAAAATATCTTTTACTTGTGCATAAATTTTTATTTTTTTTAAATTTTCGATGTTAGAATTGAACTCTGTGGAAACAATATATTTACCAAGAAATTGATCTCTGATCGATGCAGTGTAGGGCTCTGTTTCTTCCGAATCAAGATTAAATAGTATATCAAGGCCGTGAATATTCCAGTAGCCTACTGAGAAATTATTTGAATTATACAATGTATTTAAATTACTCTTTTTTTTTATACATTTGCTAAGGTTAATGAGATTACTATCACTTAGGAGAAAGGGTTGAGCTCTGATCATAAGTGTCAGTTCCGAATTTCTAGCCGTTAGACTCCTACTCCTTTTCACCCTCTTCACCTCTCCAGCCTTTTTCTTTTTTCCGTGTTGAATGCAGATGTCTGTGCTGTATGTTTCTTTTGGAATGTCCGATCATCTCTTTTTACACTGGGTCAACTTCTCTTTTGACAAAACCGGAAGTATCATTTTACTAGTTGGCATTTTTACTTCTTTGCGATTTTCTCAAAAATGGCTCCAATGATTTTCTTTAAACTTGAAACATCATATACACATACAATGAGCTACAACTTTTATTCAAAACATTTCTCCGGAAAAAATCATTTAAGGGTACTTTTGGGGGAGGGGTGGGGTTACGGTTTCCTCTAAAGTGCTATTTCAGTTTAATTCTGTCATCTAAATAATGTTAATTAGAGTTAAATATGTTGTTGAAATTCCGAGTTTGAAAAAAAATCGGATGATCGAAAGTGCGTTTACTTTACCACTTTACTAAATGTTTTTTTCACTTTTTCGCGACTTTCTCAAAAATAGCTCCGACGATTTTCTTGAAACTTTTCTTATGAACTACTCATACAAAGATGTACAACTTTTATCTAAAACATTTCTCTGGGAAAATTCATTTAAGGGTACTTTTAGGGGGGGGGTGTGTTTGTTTTTCTCTAATGCTATCATCAGATAATTATGCAATTCTATCATCCAAACAAAATTACTTAGAAATAAAGAGATTGCCAAAATTCCGAGTTTCAAGAAAAATAGTAAAACGGGAAGTACCCTTTTACTGAACAGTTTTTTCATTTTTCGACGAATTTCATTAAATTTGGTAGACAAACTATAAAATTTGTCAATTATAATTTTGAGAACTGGAGTAGGAGAAAGTGTTTCACACCAGATTTTTTAGAAATTTAATCCTGAAAAAATTGTCGAACAATCCCTTCTTCAAAGTTTATTTCTACATAAAAACATACCCTGCGAAAAAAATCAACTAGATTTTCGTCTTCTTTGTGAGGAATGCCGTAAATGTGTACGAAATTCTTGTTTATTTTGTTCGTTTGCGTCAAGTTTCATCTGCAGGTTGTTCATTTTCTTAGAAAGTAATTTGTTCCCTTTGTTAAATGATATTTCATTCTTGAAATTATTTATTAATGAGAGTATATGTTCGCAAAAAGTTGATAATTTTAATGCTTTGTCTTTATCTTCGTAAATTCTTGTTGCAAAGCTTCTGAATTTTCTAAAAGTTTGTCTAATTTATTTTAGTATTCGAATTTTAGTTCAAAAACAGAAAAAAAAGTGCAATTTTATAATTTTAGAGTAATCAGGCAAGAGTGGAAATGATAGTACAGTTGATCCAAGTCAAGTGGGCGTGGCTTCTAGGGTCACCTTATATGCCCCACCACTAGCCCCAAGTTCACTTCATTAGATAAGATAAATTATATGAACTACTTGTTATTAATGTTTTTTTGAACACTTTTATAATTATGTGACAGTAAAATTTTACGTAAATGAAAAATAAATATCACGAATGAACATAGAATGTAATTGCAGCGAATGGTATTAATTTCCATGCAAAATGATGCCAATGAACCCCTGATTTTCATCACAAATAGACAAAAAATGTCCTCTACTTTGGGTGGACAAAACCAACTGTGTGAAACAACTATATCAAGTTTAAGTAAAATCTTTTATAGTTTCGAGAAATGTGAAAAATTCAAAAAATAAAGATAAAATAAAAAAAAAGCTGTAATGTCCGCACTATCGGTAAACAGATTTTATACAAATTTGGTTTTTCTTAAACAAATTAATTCGCGTAAATTTCATGACTAGTGGTCTGTACGAATTTTGAAATAGTATTCAGAGGAAAACTTAAAGTTCTCGTTTCGCCAGAACTCACAAAAAAAATTTTCTAGGAATATGTATCACATGACAGTGATTGGCTATGAGGGGTGTGTGCACTTAGTATGAGTGTCAAGAATGCCAAGAAAATTAAGGAGCCTTTCAATGAAGTCGCACTTTAGTTGAATGATTTTGACCCAAACATTTGTGTCGGATTCAATGGTGATCTCTAAAAGGAATGTAAAGTTTTAGATTTCTAAGAATTTTCGTGCACATCACACACACACACACACACACACACACACTCACATACATGCACACACACACACACACACACACACACACACACACACACACACACAAGAATATACTGAAAATTCTGGTGTGAAACACTCACACGACTTTCTGTTACTGCAGTCTACAACATAGTTACAATTTATAAATTTGCTTCAAATTATAATTTTTACTAAATGTGTGTCTTCAATTCTATATGAATGGGACAATCTAAACTTAATTAAATGATTTTTTTTTTTTTAAGAAAAGCTAACCTCCCCCGAAACTTTAAATTAACTTTCTCGGAATAAAATTTCAAACAAAACTTACAGTACTGTATTCGCAGTTAGTAAACCAAATTTAATGAAATCAAGCGGTGTTTTTAGAAATCTGAAAAAAACGTATGCACTTCCTGTCAACCGAATTTCTCCAAACTCGCAAATTTGTCAACATATTTAATTTTGCTTAATATTATTTAAATGATAGAATTTTATAATAAATTTCATTAGCACTGTAGAGGAAAGCATAACCTCACCCCCTCTCCAAAACATTTAAATAAACCTAACCCTCCCCTTAAATAAACCTAATCTCATCCCTACACCAAGAGCGCTTTAAATGAATCATGCCAGAGAAATATTTCGAATAATTTTGTTGCTGTGAATATGTTTCCTTGATACAACAAGTTTAAAGAAAATCATTTGAACCATTTTCGAGAAAATCGCTATAAAGTGAAAAATCCATTCGGTGAATGGTACTTCTGATTGAGGAATTTGACAAATAACTTCTTATCGGATCCCATGACGATACCCACACGGAATGTCTAGTTAGAACTTTCTACGATTTTTCGTATATGAGCTGTGCTGTTCACAAACATACAGACCATTTTGTAAAAACCACTTTTTCGGAGACTACAAAACGGGTATTTCTAGATATTGGCTGGAAACTAGATATCGAAAATTTGACGCTCTGAACAAGAGTGATGTGTGTAGCATTGTGCTAAAAAATATTGATAACGAAATAAAATGGGCACAAAAAGAAGGATTGTAATAAAAAAGTATTTATTATATATTACTTTCTCTCAGTGCTAGTAACAGGCAGCATTGTGATCGTGGCAAAGTTTCGAAATTGAGTTATCACCGGAAATACTTGTTTTGGGTCCCCTGAGAATACGACGAAAAAAATGTTCTTAGCGAATGGTATATATATATATATGTGTGTGTGTGTGTGTGTGTGTGTGTGTGTGTGTGAGAGTGTGTGTCTGCCTGTCTGTTTGTGTGTTAACAGAATATCTCACAAGCGAAAAGTCGCTAGAAGCTCCAACTTGTTGATATTCCGTCAACTGGAAGTGCGGCTTTAATGAATCTTTTTTTTTTGCTTTTCGTGATTTTCTCAAAAACATCAACAATTTTCTTTTAACTTCGTAAACGCATAAGTACCTATCACTTTTATTTGAAACATTTTCCCAGGAAAATTGATTTTTTGGGGGTTCTGGGGGAACAGTAGCGTTAGACTTTCCTCTAATGTACTACTTCAGCATAATGTATGGTTTTACCACCTACCACTAATAATAATACACATAGGAAACATTGATAGAAATACAAATTTGAAGAAAATCGGTTTACTGGAAATGCTATTTTACAGAATTGATTTTCGAGTTTTTTGGAATTTTCTCGATAACCGTTACAAGGATTTTCTTTAACCTGGGATTGCTTGCTGCATTGTTGGAAACGTATCACCTTTCTTTGTAACATTTTTCTGAAAAAATTGATTTTGGAGCGTATTGGGGTCTGTCGATTAGTTTAAATTTAAATTTGCACAACCTGTCCGAGTTGTGACATAGAGCCGCTCAGGTATAGAATTAAAATCCCCACCACCATTATTGCGGCCAGCCCAACTAAACAATGCAATTTTAAAGAACATTTCTTGATTAAATTGTATTAATTAAAGAACGAAAAAGTCATGAGAGTGTTTGACACAAGATGTTTTGACTGACTCTGACTCCTTAGTATTAGGAAATATTGCAATCGGATCACATATTGACTGACTCTTACTTCTTAGTATTAGGAAATATTGCAATCGGATCACATTTTGACTGACTCTGACTCCTTA